>APFE031550811.1:90523-170409 GCA_000404065.3 Pinus taeda
AATTCATCATACCCTTGCAATAATGAGACCAAGCATCAGTGCAAGGTACAAGGGTCTTAACATAAACAAACATATAAACAAACATTATTTTAGATTGTATATATTCCTATATACTAGTGAAATGTATAAATTTTTGTACAAAAAGTGAAGGTGATAAAATGTTATAACATGAACAAAAGTTGTGTGTATTTTAAAACTTTGATATATGTCTAAAAAAAATTAAACATTTTTTGTTTTATTAAATCTAGATTTTTATTTAATTTTATGTTTATGGATTCATGTTAACTATTAAAAAAATCTGAAAAAATGAATTATTAAGAGCCAATATGAAAATAAAAATATGAATATTTGCAACATAATAACTAGGTTTGTCATTCCCAACCTAAATCTAAAGCAATTAAATCAACAAACATACATGTTAATGTTGTCAATCCCACCCAAAAAAATGAATGAAATGAGTGTATATATGCACACATTCTAGATTGCATGCACAAGGAATAGACTAAAGTCTTAAGTGAGGCTACTTGAAGAGAATAATAGCCATGTGATTTAAATGATGCTTTCCAAGTTTAATGTTGATTTTATGCCGTACACAAAGCCTCATGTTAAGCATTAAACCCCATGATAAGCCTTAAATATTGAATTATTAATTTTATATCAATATTATAGTGTCTTCCGTTAGAACTCTTAATCTTCTTTTTTTTTTTTAATATTTTAAAAGAAGTTACCTTGTTAAGGAGGCTTTATTTCATTTTTTAATTTTATTACCAATATGGGTTACTTATCTCTCCAGTAAATCTATTGCTATTTATTTATTAACCTTTGTCATAAAAATTTATGATTTTAGAGTTTTTCTCCTTCAATTATGACATTTTGGAAATTTTTCTATATATTTTTCCTAAGATATTTTCGAATAAAAAAAAAAAATTAAAAATAGTAAAATAATGAGGTACATGTAGCCAAAGTTTTAGGTTCTTAATCTTTATATTGTGTGAGAGATAGCCTGTGAAAGTTAGCATTTATGACCAGTTTCAAATGAATAATTTTGGAAGTTTCACTATAAATATTTTTGGAGATGTTTTAGACTATGTAATTTTCAAGATGTTAAAGATATATATAGAGATACTTATAATAAAAAATTTAGATATTTTCTAATTATAGTTTCTAAGATCATGATTGTGGAAGTTAGAGCATTTGACAAGCCATGAAATTGCTCTCAAAAGAGTCAACTAGAAATTTTCAATATAACTCTTTTTAAGTGAAGTTGTAGACTACAAAATTTCAACTTTGTTTAAAAGGCACACACAAATATCTATACTAGAAATTTTTGGTTCTAAGAATCTATAATTTTTGAAATACAATTTATGTAAATTAGATATTTTTATTGTTAACAACTAGTCTAAACATGTGTTTTTAATAGAGCTATCCTATATGAAGCTTAAAATTTCGATATTGTATTGCCACTAGTTGATTTAGAAAGAATACCTCAATATTTTAGAGTATATTTTTTTTAAATATATTTGAATATTAAACATATGACATTACATACACGTTTCATACCTAGAATCTAGAACTTTGAATTGACACATAATTTTATTATACTCATGACATTGTAGAGAAGATATACTAGAGCACTGCATGTTAAATGTTTAAACTTAAGATGTATGAAATTGCAAAAATATATCAAAAGAAATTTTGGCTTCATAACAATTTCTAAATTAAATTTTTAAAAGATGCAACTTATAATTAATAAAAAAATTTATGGAAAGTGTTTTTTTAACTCATTTAAAACTGTGGATAGAGAGAAAAAAAGGATTGTTATCATTTTTTAACATGGAAAATGATTTTGCAAAAACTACTAATAAAGATGAAGCAACTTAATGGTAAATATCTTATAACTTAGATATCCCAATGGAGCAATTCTTTAATCTTCACCCATTAAGAACTCTATAAAATGTATCATTTGCAACATTTTATTTAAAACATATTCAATTTTTTTGGTACCAATGAATTTGTGAATCAAAAACTACTCTACTATCTCTTGGTTCATTTTTATGATGAATTGATAATACATTATGTGAAGTTCATTTTTATGATGGATTGATAATACATTATGTGAATATAAAAATATTTAACTAAGAGATATAATTTCAAAGCACATTCAACAATTTCAAAAGTTTAGTCTCAAGGTATAGGGAATCATAAAGCCAATTTTTTTTTCTCTCTTTATGAGCACTTTAAAGGAGATAATTCAACATGAAGTGTATCCTTACACCCTAAATCCTCAGAACATGCATTCAATTTAGAACGGTAAGTGAAAGAAAGGTGGACATTTATAGAGAGTACCATGTTCCTATTTCTAACCTCACTCAACCAACAAGGTTGACACCTCAATAACTGGATGAAAGAAGAGAAAAGTAACTATGTTATAGTAAAATGATTAAATGAGATGAGAATAAACTCTTCTATATGCCTATGAACTAGAAGATGATAAAGAATTAGATTATTTTTTCTACCTATAGTAATTTGTATGTGAAGCTATAAGAATAGTGGAATGTGGAGCCCACACTAAATTTTTGTGGAGACGCATGCATATGCAGATATGAGATCCATAAAATTTGTGAAAACCAAGAATGTCATGATTATGAAACTCCATATACATGAAATCCTATATACCCTAAAAAGATACAAATAGTTGATTCTTTATATGTCATGCAATGTGAAAAGTTTTATATTTTGAGATGTCTAATAAATAAAAAATAAATAAAACTAAAAAATATCTAAAGATAAATGCAAATGCAAATTAAAAAAATCAAAATAAATAAAATTAAATACATGAAATTAGAAAATCTAGATGCCAATATAACAAGATATAATCAAAATAAATAAAATTAAATACATGAAATTAGAAAATCTAGATGCCAATATAACAAGATATAGGACATCTATGAGACATCTCAATCTATATATATTTAGGATCCAAAACACCCATGAGACCTTTGAATCTAAATATATCTAGAATATGGGAAATTCATGAAGCATCCAAATTTGGATACTAGTAGACACTACCAACTCATATTTCAAGTAAAATTGCACACAACACTTCACATGACACATCATCTACCACTACCAGTTTTTTGAGATAGTAGTAACATGTGGCATCCATGTTGACTAAAAAATAAACTTATATAGACATGTGGATTCAAGAGATACAACATCATAATACAATGATAGTACCAAAGCATTAATGACTATAAGTTTGTATCTTGAAAATGTGAAGGTTTTATATCACTAGAAAGGTCTTGACAAGTAGAAGATGATGGTGACTTCGAACTTAATAAATAATAGAATTTACTGGTAAAAATGTATAACCTCTAGATCTTTAAAGTGAAGTAATGTGTATGTTATAATAGATTATGATGCATGGAACAAAAATCACTAATTACATTGAAAGTGAATTGCTATAAATAACGGATATAATTAAAAAATTAAAAAGAAAAAATTATTTCACACTAAATAGAAAAATAAAAAAAATAAAATAAAAAATACAAATAAAATATAAAATCAATTCTTATTTTATGTTATAAATTTGTTTATAGTATCATTTTCTCGGAACCAAAAGGATTGATGATTGTGACTAGTATGTTCCCAAAAATCCAGAGGAAGAAGAACACCTCTTCCACTCCCAAATGTCCCGAATGTAAGTAAAGGATTCCCACTAAAATTTATTATTGGGAGCGAGAGCCAAAAAAGTCTCATTTCAGTAACGATAAGCTTAAATAATCCCATTGAATTATCAAATTTATTAACATTGTGATAACATACTTTAGTATCACTCGACTTCGAATTTTATTTTCTTTTTGGAAATATAGAAAGATCCTAAAATAAATAAGCATGCCTATTATTAATATTGTGGTACCGTACTTTGGTATGACTCAACTTTGGGGTTTATTTCCTTTTTAAAGAGATTGAAATATTCTGAAATAAACATGCATGCACTTTGTTATAATGGTTGTGCCTTAATGGTTCAATTCCTTTTTTCATAGACATCTCACGTTCCTCTTTGAATTTAATTTAAGGAGGTGACCAAGGAAGTATCTATATGAAATAGGTGATAAAGAAAAGTCATCTAAATAAACTTATAAAAATCATCGATAAATTCGGTAAATTTGAAATAATTTTATAAGATGACAATATTCACTTTGGAAGCACATGACTTTGAATAAAACTTTAGATTTAAAATATTCACTTTGGAAGCACTGAACGGTATACACGGTGGATTGATAAGTATGGAATTCATTATTGAATGGTTATGGAATTTCTTTATTGAATGATTCCTTTATCTTTATATTATGAAAGAAAAACACTGAAGAAACAGATGGATAAATACTTAATTATATATGGAATGATTTGTAGAATTGAAGCTTCTGTGATCTATCATAGTTATAAAAAGAAATTTCTGCGTAAATCATATAAAGAAAGATTTTTGTCAACACGTAATTTACACAGAAATTTCTTTATGTGATTTACAAAAGTCATTTTTATGTGATTTACGCTAAAATTTCTTTTTATAAATATGGAATGATTTTTAAGAAATTATTATACTAATTCTAATAGAATATATAAATTCTAATAGTAAATTTCGAGATATACAAAACAAAATTCAGAATTCAACAGAGATCATCGTGATTTGTGTATTCCACAACTGACCAACCTTCGAATTTCGCTCAATGGTGGCACTAACGACAAATATTCGCATGTTCAACCATTCTCAACGGCACTGGGAATGCATGGATAATCCAGTCCTGTGATTCCCCATGTTCTCTTTCATATATATACTGGGATTGTTTTGATTCTGATTATGATTGCGATAACTCTGCAGAATCTCATGCCTCCACAAAGTCGTCACCTTTCACGTCTGTCCGTTGTAAGCAAAATCGCAGACAACATTAACAATAAACACCCATCTCCCAATTTTTGTTTTTCATGGGTTCCTGGAAAGTGATAGAGTGACAGGCTGACCTCTTCAAAATGGAATCACAATTTTAGGTCAGCTGCTAAATGCCAACGTTTCAATAATGTACTCTGTAACGATCCAATTTATAATGCCTTATTGATTACACTATAAATTACCGAGCGGTTTCATTGACCACGGAACGTCTAAAAGCTGGGACTCTGTGTTCATGACAGTGGGACACTCCATCCCATGAAATACGTTGAAGGAATGAGCTTAATGCATCCGTCAAATTATATGCATTTTCTTTTACAATATTGTAAATAGTCTAACAATGTTATGGTTAATTTTAATGACGGTATACGTTTTTTATTTAACATTATAAATAATAATAGTTATTTTATTTTATTTTATTTTAAAGATTACAATTAAGTTAGAAATTAAAGTAGTGTATGAGATTTTTTTATTTGTAAGAGAAGATTTTTTCCGTAAGTATTTGGATTTGGATTGTTAAATGTTTTGATTGTTAAAAATTTATGCAAATGTTGTCTTGGGCGTGTTTTGATTGTTAAAATTTATTAAGGTATTGTTTTACATTAGTAGCTCAAGTGTTAGGGTTGACTTTTTATAATAAACTTGTTATAAAAAATGGCAGATGTTTATATTTTAGTTTCATTGAATTTAAATTTAAACATGTGATTTAAAAAAAATGTAATATGTTCTGACTCTTCAAGAACACAATAATTTAGCTCAAGTGTTAGGGTTGACTTTTTATAATAAACTGGTTATAGGAAAAAATGCTTATACAAAGGTTTATATTTTACATTCAATGAATTTAAATATATTTTACTTTTAATGAATTTAAATTTAAATATGTGATTTTAAAAAAATGTAATATGTTCTGGATTTTCAAGAAACACAATAATTTAATTTTAAAATAGCTATTAAGTTAAACACCAAATTAAAGTATGAAATTTCCTTAAATTAAGGCATAGAATTCCCTTACTTATATGATAAGAGATGGCCATCCATACAACTATTTCAATACTAAAATTTACATAAATATATTTTATTCATTAATCATAATTAATTTATTTAATAATTTTAAAAATTTTATAAAAAGGTACACACTGGATTTTTTTTGAATTTGAATAAAACAAAACAAATATTCTTCGTCACAATAAAAATATATTATATTTTATATCTGATTCTGAGTTGAATTTTTGTGGTGAATTACTTTGGGTCTGAGATTTAAGTGTAAATTGCAAGTCATGAGTGAATTTATAATTCTTGAACATGTGGGGAATATTTTAGGGTAACTTTTTTCGAGAATCAAACTTGTGAAATTTTCTGGGTAATTTTTTTTTGAAGAATCAAACTTGATATGGTTTTATATATGCTCAAAGTGAACGTTGAGTACATTTAAGCTACAATGTCAAAACAATTAATTTATAATTCTTGAACATGTGGGAATATTTTATGGTAACTATTTTTGGAGAATCAAATATGTGAATTTTTCTGGCTGAATTTTTTTGAAGGATCAAATTTAATGTGGTTTTTTAGAGATCCAAAGTGAATGTTGAGTACATTTAAGTTACAATGTCAAAACAATTCACTTGGTTAATTGCCACAACACATAACCTGGGTGCATAATTTCTCTTTATTTATTTAATTTCTTTTATTTAACCTTTTTTTTTATTTGTTACAACTTTTATTACTGAATACTTTTTATTTTATTTATTAATCAATTGGGTTTTAGATTTTTTTATTTATTTTTATTTTTAAATTATGAGCACTTTACCACACAAGTCAAAACATCTATCTAGTAAGGGGAAGATGAGCAATGTCATCCTAGAAAGTCTCTATGATTTCATTGATTCGTTAGATACAAAAAGAGAAGAAAGAGAAATGGAACAAAAACTAGAATTAGTTAAAATGCTTGATAAAAAAGTGTTTTCGTTGCGACAAACACCATTGACAAACAACATCCAAAATTTGGTCTACACCTCAATTTTGGAGTCCATTGTGGATCTTGTGATCATTCATTCCATAGTCACTTTATGTTTGATTGATAAGTGTCAAAGGCACATGCTCACACATGCTAAGTCCACAACAAGTTCATGAGCGCACTCTTTTATGCAAGCTTGAATAGGCGTAACACAAGTCCATCTAGATAGTGTCTTTCCGATGTTCAACCAATGTCGATAGTTAGTGCACACTTTCATTGACAGTCTCTCACTTTTGGTTGCGAATGTACTTCTATTTCATTGAATTTTTTCAAACTATCATTTTTGTGTGCCTTTGCTCTTGCAAGTGTCACTTTCATGTTTTCAACTATCGCTTTTGCTTGCTTTCACCTTAATTACTGTCATTTTCATGTTATATTTGCTCTGACATGTGTCTCTTTCACCATCATTCGCATATCGCAAGTGTCATATTTTGTCATGGGAAGTGTCGCTTATCACAATAAGTGGAATTTTGGCTTGTTTCAAGGGGAAAATTTGGTACTTATGAGTCCTACTAGTCATGTAGACATGTTTTACACTTATTCCCAAAGTTTCATGCATTGTTGTACAAGTGTCGTCACTATCGTCGCAAATTGTATCTTTAGTTCGCACTTGGGGAAATTCGTTGCAATGTCGTCGCATTGAGGATAATGTGTTGTTCATGTGATCTAAGTGATCCATATTTTTTTGTCAAGTGTTCTAAAGGTGTGATCACGCTCAAGTCTTGTCCTTGTTCATTTCCATCTCACTAATCCCACATTTAGCCTTATCATGAAAATTTCACTTCAGGGCAACTTGACTTCACTCAACCTTTCTAAACTACGCACTGGGTAGTCTCAACCCTCAAGACATGACCTTAACTCTTAGAACTATGCACTACATAGTCACAGTGCCCAACGTTGACCCTTTAGCTTTAGAATTGTGCAATTTCTGCCTCCCAGTCAGACATAACAATGCACTGCATAGCATCAAGCCTCAAGCTTCCAACCTAACACTTTGGGTTGCGCAATTGTGCAATCCATGATACTATTCTCCCTTCAAAACTGTACATTGGGAAAGTTCAAGCCTCAACCCTCAAGCTTGAGCCCTTGAACCTCTCAACTATGCAATTTCCCATCTTGTTCTCCTTCTAGAACTATGCATTGGGCAACTCCAAAGCTCAATCCTCAACCTTGAGCTCTTGAGCCCCTCAACTACATAGTCACCTAGCTTGGCCTCTCAAAATTCTGTGTTGGAAAACTTTAAGGTGCAAGCCTTAAGCTTGACCTCTTGAGTCCCTCAACTACATAATTCCTTAAGCTTTTCCTTCCAGAATTGCACATTAGGAAACCTCAAGCCTCAAGCCCCAGCCTTGAGCTCTTAAACCCTTCACTTGCATAATCCTTTGACCTTCGCCATCCTGTACTACACATTGCGTCATATCAAGCCTTATTCCTAGACCTTGGCCTTTAGAATTGCACAATCCTTGAGTCAATAACTGAATCAGTCACCTGGTTCTAGCCATAACAAGTCATTTCATGAAGAATATTAGGTTAGGAGCTTCAAACTGATGTCGTCTTCTCATGAGTGGTTTTTAGTTTCAGGTACTATACCTTATCATGACAGGATGATAAGGAGACCATGCTAGAAGACACTTATGGAGCTGAAGAGATAAGATGATCATTAGGTGAGAAGATGAAGGAACACCAGAGTATAACAAAGGACCAAAAGTCAAGACCACATTGAAGACTCCTTACTTTCATGCTAGATGAAGGAGGAATAAGAATAACATCCATAATCTCTCAAGGAGACTCAAATATATCAATAGCAAGAATGGCTTGACATTGACATGTTATCATGTAATCCCTGTGATTAGTGTCTTGTCATATCTTGTCAAAGTGTCATGTCCTCATGTGCCACATCATTTTGTGGAATATGTAAATTCTATATGGGAAAAATTGAAATCCAATAGTCACCCATGTAATGTGAAAAGTCATATAGAAAGTCGAAAGGTCATTGAGAGGTCAAACAATCATGTAGGTGGTCCAAGAGTCAGAACGAAAGTGAATGATCACCCCATTTGTTATACATACACCCTGATTTCTCATGTAAAGGAATTTTCACCTTGGCTCCTCCTACCAGGCATTAGAGAGGAGGATATTTATTTTGGAGGAGCAGGTGGTTTCTCTAACACTCCACTACTGGGGCTAGTGGTGTTCACTGTAGTGATATAACTTGTAACTTTTACTTAATTTAGAAGCTCACTGAGCCAATACTCTTTCATTAATATGTTGTAAATATTGTAAGACTATAGGTTGAATGTTTGCGATGTATGTTGTTTATGTACTAAGGAAATTGAACTGTTTTGGTGGCTTTGGTACTTATCTTGTTGAAGGTGTGTTGTATGTGTTTTAACAATCATTGCTTTTAAGTGAACTGTTTCGCTATTTTTCTAGTTATTTATTTATATGTCATGCTTGTGTGTCTTTTATAGATTAGTACTATTACTTGTCTTTAAAAGGCTCACATTTCTCTCCTTCTTTCGGTAGAATAACCTTGATACATTATGCAACTGAACAATCACAAGGCATACTCACTTGCTAATTCAAAATTACATGTGTATGATGTTCTCACTCTGAACATTGAAGCCAAGGAATTTCTATAAGAATACATGGCATCTAGAACTTAGCTCTAGAAGGGCTCCCATACCAAATGGTGTGAATTCTAATTGGGATTTTTCATCGAGGTGACCCTGATGGTTGAGAAATCTCCAAGACCATAAAAAAATGGCGTTAGAAGGAGGGCCAGATGACAAGATGTGCCCATTGAGTTTGTTTTGAATCTCTTATCTTAAGTGGCTCATCCCCAAATCATAATCCCATAATTTTTCACTAACCTATCCCCTAGTCAATTTTTCATCTACGTGGAACAACTCGATGACTTGTCTTGATTTAAGTTTGATGGTAAGGGTGATACATCCATTACCGAGCATGCATCTATTTTCTTGAGTTCTGTCAACACTATGAAATTGGCTATGAAGATGTGGCTTGTATTGTTTTCTTCCTCACACTTGAAGGTCAAGTTAACCGATGGTGTCATACTCTACCACTAACTTCCATTCATTCTTTTAAACACCTCATCAAGGAGCTTCATTTCGTATTTGATAGATATGATTACCAATATTTTCTTAAAAGAATTAATCAACTAAGAGTGAACCCTAATGAATCAATTGAGGAATTCTTTGATCGATTCCTTCACCTTTTTTATGAATTTCCTGAAGAAGATATGAATTGGGGTTTCTTGAAACAAACGTTTGAGCATTTGGTTCATATCTCTTTGCATTGTGAATCCAAACACCCTGATTTTTCTGCTTCCCAACTCTTGTAAACCATGAGAAACCCTTAATTTCATAGGAGGAACCTACTATTACTCTTGTTCCTTTTCCTCCTCCTTTTTCAGTCTCAATGTGGGTGCCTCCTTGTGATGATAATAAATTTTGGAAATATGCAAATCAAATTCCTAATCCATCTTCTCATCCTCCAACTTTTCATGATTCATATACAAAGGAGGAAATCTCAGAATGGTTCATGTAGCCTATGGTAAAGACTAATTTTTTTTATTCTGCAATATGATATTACTGCTCATAACTAAATTCTTGAATCTAACCCTGTATCCCATGATCTGCCTAATCAATCTCTTCTAAATCAAAGCAGTGAATAGGTCTAAGGTAGCCACATTTTGCAGGTATAGGAATAAGAAGGCGAAGATTCATTCAATATTTATTCTATTTTCAAAGTCGTCCATGTGAACATGGTGTTTCCTCATTATAGGATGATATTGAATCTGGTAATCTTGGTAGTTAATCAAATGCAATTGTTTTTCCAAATCAATCTGAAGTCCTGGGAAGAAATCATTATCATGAGGATGACTCTATTGATATATATGATGATGAATGTCCAAGTGCACTAATTGATCTTTCAGTTTCTCAAGAAGAATTTTTTTTCAAAAGATTTGATCTTAAATCTATTTCTGTCAAAGAAGATTCACTTATGAACATTTCTACCTCCTCACCTAGCTATCCCTTGTTCTCTACCATTTGTAATGCATCAACTTGGAATGGAGATTCTTCATTCTCTTCAAGTTTGTTATCTCATGAGTTGAATCTTGAATTGATATAGGATAGTGAGATTATCCATGATGAAAAAGAAAGAAATCAAATTATAGAGCATACTTTCCATCCCTTATCATCTCTTGTTTTGTATGGGGGCAACTCTTCGACTCAGTGTGATCTTGAGATTTTTCTGATTCATACATCCTTAGACTTGCGATCAAATAATATTATGACTTGAGTAATTTGTTTGTTGAAGCTAAAAAATATGATAAAACCAGTGATGCAGATAGCTTGCATCTAGATAATGGTGATCCTATTAACATAATCGATAGTAGCTATCCACATGCAAATTGTGATCTGACTCATTTTACAAAATGTTGTTATCTATCTTTTCAAAGTTACAAAACTTGTTAGCAAGTTGAGATACTTCAACTCTCATTGATGGTTATTTTAGGTTCTCACAATCCTCGTGAAATTCTAGAACCATGTTAGAACTCGATTTTCCTACGGAATTACTTCATTCGTATTAGTTCATTGGATGCAAACTCATTCTTGATTTCCCATTAAAATTTTCCTATTTCTTCAAATTGGGTTTCTGAGCATATCTCTATAGTGAATTCATGCTCATGCAAATATCTTATATTTTAATTGGCTATGGAGTGTATAACTTTTGTGAATGTGTGGAATTTCAAAGCTGATCGATTTAAATATTACCTTTGGTCGAAGAAATCATAGTTGTTGTGTGCTATGGTGGGTAATAAGCTCCTAGTCTCTCATGTGAATGTCTTGATGAAACCAGAAATCCTCTTGAGTGTTAGAAAGTGCTTGAGTTATGTGTTGAATCAACTTCCTCTTTCACTGAGAGATAGATCTATGTAGTTTCAGCTGGAAGTGACTACTGCTGGGATGAGGCCCTCGGAGGCCCATCTACACAGTTTATGAATGCAAGATAGGTTGGGCAGATGGAAAACACTACACAATTTTGAGATGCAAGACATTGTTGTGAGATGGCGTCCTAGGAGGACACCTCTATGCAGTTTTTGAGTGCAGTGCAGCCTAGGAAGATGAGGGGCAATATTGCGCAGTTTTTGAATGCAAGGCATTGTTGTGGGATTGATCCCAGGAGGACACATCTACACAGTTTCATGTTGCAAGACAAACTAGGTAGCTAAGGGACAACACTATGAAGTTTTTGAAGACAATGGGTTCTGGCTAGGGAAGGACACTAGAGGAAACCACTCCACAATTTTGTATGTGAAGGGAGGTTGGGGTCCCTATGCATTGTGCAGTTATAGAAGGCAAGGGAAAAAGCTTGAGGGTTGCAGAAGCAAAGTGTGTAGTTCCGGAAAATTGGATGAGGCTAGGTTTCTCAAGAAACCAACTAAGTGTGAGATCAGTGAAATTGATGTAAACAATGATATAACTTGACTATGATCACACACGAACACATAGTGATACAACATAGACCATCCAGAACATATAAAACACACTCTACTTGATGCAACAACCTTTGTGACAAGAGTGCATGAAGTGAGTGTGAAACATGTCTATGTAATGAGAACAACCCATATGCACAAGATTTCCCTTGCATGACAAACAATAATACCGATGCCTAAGGATGACACATGTTACACAAAGATGAGAATGTGAACAACTCTTAAGATCAATGAGGGGTACTTGAGATCATCAATTTACCAAAAAGTGACCAAGGAATAATCGATCACAGGATCCACAGTAGACTCTAAAATTTGCATGCTAGTCAAAATTTTGGAGGGTGGTTGTAGCCGCTACAACATTGGCCACACACTGGTAGAAGTTGAACTCTCTATATGGACCTTGTTTCATCAAAAGCGAGTCTAACCTTTCTGGAAGTGTTGTTTGATTCATTGATTGTCATGGTTTCCTCACTAGCTTGAGTGAAAGATGTAGTCCCTACCATTCTCTTGATTAGTCAGCACACATATAAAGCCAAGTCAACTAAGTTGTTGCGATTGGGGATGATAGGTATATTGATGCACAAGTAATATAACTTTCAGAGTTTTAGTTTCATCTCTAGGGCCAGCAAGCCTAGACAGTACCCGGTAGAGTCATGCAAGAAGACAAGCATCGCTGCCAACGATCTTGGTCAACACCCCGACGGAGTTACTTGCACCACCTCTCTGTGCAGGAAGCCTTTCTCTTCTTTCACCTTATTCATTTTTTCATTTCTTTTTCTTTTTTTACTTTTTTTTTCATTTTTCAAAGAATTGTGCATAGGCACTTATTTATTTCAGAGGCAGAAGGGGGATCCCAACTTCTTGAGAGCAGAACAGGTTGTCCCTTCAGAGAAGTATGTTATATATACCTTTGACGTACTTATTAAGGTTTACCCCCTCACCTTAATCTACTGGACTGAGCTGACAAGGGTTAACCCAAGAAAACTGATTAAAGTAGGTTGTACTAGTTAATAGTGCAAGCTTTGTATTTTCAACAAGACTCACTCTAAACAAAACATATTTTCCATCAGGGCATCATTGAATGAATACAACAAGCTCTTCATAAAGAGAGAGGAAAACAGTTAGCCAAATGTTGATAGTTGTACAAGTCCTCTTATATTTTCTTGGCTTGTCTCGAGAGCCAAACATGGTTTCATGTGAGACTAAACCTATGAGTACAAATGACAAAACAAATAAGAAATAAAAGAGAAGAAGTAAAGTGTAAGCAAACCAAGTAATAAAAGAAAGAAATCAAGAAAACCAAACCAAGTAAGCAAGCAAACAAACATGCAAACAAAGATAAATAAGAAAGAAAACACTATTCTTACTCCTAAACTAAACGATGCATGGGCCTACTCACTTAAAGTGATATTTCCAGTGCATCCACCAATGCATTGGCTGATCCATGTTGGTGAAGGCATGGTTCACATGAAAAATAAGCATGTAGAGCATAAAAAAAGAAAGATAAATCAGTGAAGATCAACACGCTTTGAGTTTCAAAGCATCCACAGAAAAGAAAAGAGTAAATGAACAAGACAAACATTCTACAGATGTATCATGGTGTTGTGACACAATGTGCAAAGTCGATAAGAACGTACACTCTTTTAACCTTAACTGATGAGAAAAAATGAAGAAATAAGATAACTTGCGCTTCACAAAGATGCTCATTGTGTATGAAACCTTGTTGGGATGGGGCCCCCTGGGTCAGTTTTGGTGTTGAGATAACCCAAGTTTTGATGTAAATAATGTAAAGTCTCAGCAATTTGTGGATGTGGAGCGCATAGATGATGGAGTCAAAGGGGTTTTAGCCCCTTGTTTATGTAAATTTTGAATCAGTTTTGAGATCCACCCATTGTCCGCGGACCATGGGATTGTATAAAGAAGGCTATAAATAGGTGTGTCTTAGACAATCTAAGGCATGTCTAATAATCATGGATGTAATGGGTCAATAGAATAGAAGTGATAGCACGTAGAAGTGGGTTAGATAGGAGAAGAAAGGCTCTACAGCTGAGAGCGCAGAGGCCTAGGTAGAGTCTGTAGCTAAGTGTGAGGACTCCTGTAGTTGAGTGAGCAGGGTAGTTTTGAGTCTATAAATCTGAACTGAAGATTAATAAAGAAAGTTACTGATGAATTTTTATGTATATCTATTTAACTTCGTTTACTTCTGTTTATGATATATGTTGTTGATGAATAATGTGTTTGCATAATATTGATCTAATGATGCACATTTCTCTTGAATAAGTCTTAATAGATGTATTCATTGCATGTTCAGTTCTTTCACGAAGACTGTGATGAATTCTATTATGTTTACTAAATAACTTAAGTAGATCTATGTGAAAACTAATTAAGGGTTATTCTTTGATGCACATAAGTCAATAAATAGACTGTTAAGGGTCTGTAAAGGCTGATTGTAGACCTTTGCGAAGGTCTGAAGACTTTTTTAGTAGAGTTTCAGTACTGAGCCCTAAGGGTTTATTGATTTGCACGAAGGTAGATCTAAGGCGCTAAAAGACATCACACTCATCTTTGGATGCAGAAACTTTGTTCTAGCATCTAGCATCCCCCCATACTGCTTTAGGTGAGACTGTAGCTTGCGCTATGCGGGTTGTTGCCGAAAGGGCTAGTAGTGTAGGGATTTGTTGGTTGGCACAACTAACTCTAAGCCTAGGTCAGGACACCCTAAGCCAAAAAATGGTTTCATTGATTTTTCCGAGGAGGAGATTAGTTACTATGATATGGTGTTATGGATTAAGGAAGAAGGCTAAGGTACAAAAGACATAGATGTTGAGGGAGTGGATTCCATCATGAAGCTACCCGACTATACCCCTCCGCAGAAGGGAAAGACGAAGGTCACAAAGGACCCATATTTAGAGAATTTATCCATTTCTATGCCCCTACTACATGAGCAGGTTCCCTTTGAAGGACCACGGATTGTGTAGATCTTGTTGCAAAAAATGGAGGATTGGGACCTCATAGATCATGCTAGGTTTCCACACTTAGTAAAAGATAAGTACATGAAGCACATAAACTATGCAGGGTCAGGTGTTACCACATTAGAGATGGTGGAATGGATCTACAATGTGGAGAACTCGAGGTTACTTAATCTATTGTGGGTGCCCCATTATCACCGTACTCCTATCAACACAATTTGTGTGTGCCAGTTACTTACATTAGTACACGATGGATGTCTATGGCTAGGAGGGCCTATACCCATCACAAATATGCTCATTCACAAGATTACGTACCTGCTATATGAAGGTTTGAACTTGACCAAGGAGTTTGGCAGAAAAAGGGGGGAGAAGGACCTTTCAGAGCGAATGAAGAGAGATTATGGCCTTGTGAAGAAGGTGCGAGGGTATTCCATCCTGTCAATAGTAGACCCAACAATTCAAATTGCCACCCAAATTTTAGCAGGGAAGGTGATGAGAAAGTGCCACACAGATGAAGTTTTGGTGCCTGTAGTATCCCTAGTTGCTCAATGCGTGAAAGGTGTATAGTTCAATTGGTCCAGATGCCTATGCCATAAATTCCATGTGCATTGCCACAAGGCCAAGGATGACACCAAGCCATTTCACTATGCTTGGTTATTGTTGTCCATTATCCTTGTTGAGTGGGAAATTCCAGAGGATAGCCAGTTTCACCCACATGAAGAAGGATTACCAGAAGTAGTGCATTTTGCTTCCTTATGGGCTACAAAGGACCCTGCATGGATCATAGAAATGAAGATCTTTTGGGTCCTTATGGAATAAAGTCTCTGCATGGCCATTAACCAGCATATAAGGTTGTCCCCGACCTTGTACACGCAGCTATCAGCCCATGCAACATTCAAGGTTGAATTCCACGAAGTATACATTCCAGCGTGGAAGGATCCACAACAGAAATGGCATGACTTGCCATATTTGGTGACGGAGACAGATGTGCAGGAGGTAGTAGCGTGATGGCCAGCAGAGTGGCGTACTCCATCAGACTTAGATTCTGGAACAAGAAAGGGCATAGGAAGTTCTACAGTGTAGAAGAGAAAGGAGGTAGCTAAATGAGTTGCGTGCACACTCGCAAAACATAAAAAGAAGGAAGCTGTAGAGAAGGCTCGCATGGAGAAAGAGCGTGCTACCAAGGAACAGGTAGAATAGGAGTAGTGCGAGTGAAAAAGAAGTATGTTGTAGCGGCTATAACCACCCTCCAAAATTTTTTCTTGCACCCAATTTCAGAGCCTCCCTTGAGAGTTTCACTTGATGACTACACACATTCAGTTCTGAGCTCATGTGAGTCTTCACACCCACCTTGCTTGATCATTTCACCCAAGTTTTTGCATGTTGATGTCAAAGTCATGCTTGCGACCATGTTCTAGTTATACTAAAAGTCTTCGATTCATGTGTACTTATTGTGTTTATTATGAAAATATCTATCACACTCACACACGGAGTCACATTCACTGTCATGCAAACATTGTCACGATCGATCAACAATCAATCATAAGTGTCGTGATTATTGCTTACACCATCGGTCAGTCATGTTGAGCATGTGTGTTTGGATTGTTTGAGTCGTCTCGTCGTCAAGTCATGTAAGTGTGTGTTTACAAGATCACATATGCATCTATCGCTCGTTCACACACTTAGTCACTTTGTTAAATTTCTGACGACCAGATTCCCCTCTGATAGCCAGACCATTACCCTAACATTGACTCAATCGACTGTCACCTAGAACAATGTAGAAGCACCAAGCAAGCCATTTCAAGTTGCGTTGTCCACAAGAAAATCAATCAACCTTCATGCTGGTCAACTGGAGAGTTTGACCCAACAGCCACCTCGGGACTGAATCCCCTCAAAAATTGCTCAAAGGCTGTAGACCTTGCTTGCTCTGATGATTGAGAAAATTTCTCAGATAGGTTGGATAGACACCTAGTTTCTGTCTCTATCTCCCTCATAAAATTGTGCAGTTTTTTTCTAGCCAGCCCTCCTGACAGTCAATCGGCTGCTCACCCAAAAAATTACGCAGTTTTCATGAGCAAGTCCTATGTTGCCCAACAATCCGCTCAGCTCACAAATTGCGCAGAGGTGACCAGTAGGCCAGCCTCCCAGGATTAGCATAGTTTTTCCTACCAGAAGCTCCCTATAGCCAACTAACAATTCCCTTCAAGAATTGTGTAGTTTTTTCTACTAAGCTCCAACATCTGACTTCCAGTTCCCTCCAGGATTTGCACATTTTTTGTTGCCAAGTTCCCAAAAGCTGACTGCCAGTTCCCCTCAGGAATTGCATAGTTTTTGCTGCCAGTGACCAGTAGCTGACTTTCAGTTTCCCTCAGAAATTGCGCAGGTTTCGCTGCCAAGCTCCCATTGCCCGCTCATTTCGGAATTGCGTAGATTTTTCCTGTCTAGGCTATCTACAGCCCAGACTGTTCCTCTCAAAAACTACACAATTTGTCCTCTAGTTGAGCCATACCCCATGGATAGTTACTGTTGATTCATATTTCCGATATTCATCACCAATGACTCCTGCATAGTTTCATCAGTAGTGCCTAGAGCCTCCATCTTGCCTCGCAACCTTGTCACCTCTCCTAGTCACCTGCATACGAAATGATCAGGCATCATGGTAGACTAGAAGGTTTCTGGATTTGATGTCATCTCATTATGAGTGACTATAGACACAGGTACATACACAAACATGGCACGACGACAAATGGGATGAACAAAGGGAGCACATGTAGAAGGATAGGTTCACCAATAGATGAACAGACAATGCATGCAAAGTGATGTTCTCACAAATGGATGATCATGCAAATATGTGTTTGTGAACGAACAAATGAGAAAACATGCAAGATGTGTTCACGAATGGACGAATGGACGAACATGCACCTTTTGCGAACGGATGAACCTGTCAGGCTTACCAACATACAAGCAAGGAGAAATGTGTGAATGCAACATCAAGCGAACCAATGACCATCGAAGACTCTATGCACTTTGCCATGCAGAGGTGAACATGTGACACACCATGAGGACATCCATCACCCAATGACACTACAATTCAACATGCACGCCAGTAACAAAACGAATGTACTAGCATTGTCATGTTGAGTCATGTCATGAGTCATGTCGTCCACATCTCTACTATTGGCCATACTGTCAATCAATGTAATGTAACGTGGAAGTCTAAGAGATCCACTTGTTGTACGAAGAGTCATGTAAATTCGAAAAGTCATGGAAGTCAAACAGTCATGAGGGTAGTCAAATAACCATAAGGGTCAGTTTCACACTTGGCTATAAATACCCCCTCATTTGTACAAGCAAAGGACTTTTCACCTCAGCTCCTCCCACATAGCTTTGAGAGTCTGTAATATTTTCTTTGAGGAGTAAGTAGTGGCTCCAATGCCTCGCTCATGGGGTTAGTTATGTATGGTGTAACGATGTGTCTTGGAACTTTCGCTTAATTGAGAAGCCTGCTATCAGGCCAACAAATTTTCACACATATTGTAACTATTGTAAGACTAATCTTAAACACTTGTAATGCATGTTTCTTTAACTTGTGTTTAACACATGAACTAATTCGCTTGTTGTAATACATATATGTTGATGAAAATGCATTGTATACATTGTTAACACTGTCTCGCCTATGTTGACTACTCCCCCAGACATCAGACAAAACTTTGACAGAAAACTTGCTACAACAACCGTTGCACTCGTGCAGACTAATCCATTGAGTGTTATATGTGTTATATTAACTTATGTGTTGTGATTGCCGCATCTGTGTGGACTGTTCCACCAGAAGTTGTTTATGTCCTATTGTGTTGTGTGTTCCTAGCGGAATTAGGACTACTCCCAACTGACTTGGGACTCACTCCCACCCTCTCCCTCTACGGTGAATTAACCATTGACACAAGTGACACTTACAATCACCAGGAACGCAAACCTCACTTCTCAAAAGACAAAGTAGACCACTCTCCTATGCTGACAAGTAAGAGTTGAGGCAAATCTTTAAGATAATGGAAACCAAACCAACAAAACAGATGGGACTCCCACACCAAGCGGTGTGAGGTCTATTTTGGAGTTCATACTGTGGTGATTCCATGAATGTTGGCTGGTCCAGCATTGTCAACATTTTTGGCTCTAGAAGGAGGGCTAGATGACAAGCTAAGTCCTCACAATCTGTTTTGAATCTTTGCATATCTACTATGACCAACTACAAAGTTTATCTTTTGTAGTGTATGTCTTGTGGAAATGACTTTGAAATCTTGGAAGAGCTCTTGGATAACTTGTCACATAAAACATATGATGGTGGAGGCTATGTAGCCTTGGTTAGGCATGTGGTCCGGGTTGTAGGCCCATGCGAAGGACATGGAATCTTTAAGAACACATGACATGCGCGTTGTTCATCTACATGAGTCGAGGGCACCCATTACATTGGTGTGCCACACTGCTTGAAAAGTCTATTCATTCTCTTTCTCATCTGGTTGCAAATATTGACCATGATTTCAATCACTTTAACCGTAAAGCACTCGATAAAGAAATTTTGAAATTACGAAGAGGACCCGATGAATCTGTTGAACAATTTCACACACGCTGTGGTAATCTTTCTTACCAATTTCCCAATGATGAAATTGATTGAGAATTTCTCGATGGAATATTTGAGTATCTCCTTCACATATCCAAAAATCCACAATTCTTGAAATCATTTGAATCCCAATCAAAATACCTCAGTAATGGAGCTATGTAATCACAGGCAGGCACAATTGTTGTCAAGAGTGATTGTCCACCTTCACCTCATCAAACAACTCTACCACCATAGAGTGATGTGGGAGAACATGCACATGCATCTGTTTAACTGTCACATCCTCCCACCCTACCTACTCTTGATATTTGTGTAGATTTGGCTTGCAAGCCTATTGATTGTCACATGGATTCGTTCCCTCAACCTCTGTCTCCATGTTCTGTTGATCCTCTGGATTGTACTGTCTTGTGTTCTTCCATTCTGTACTTCTCACCTGCTGTGAATGAGGATCAAGTTGTCGATGGAGTTAGTACTATGCAGCCAACCTACACCATCATTCATGATGAGTGTGTGTGGGAATCTAAAGAAGAACCCATGGTGAAGGATGAATCCCTTCCATCCGTGCCTCACCCACTCTATCCTGACATCCCTTGTGATTCTGCCACTGTTGATTTCCCTTGTGAAAACTCATTTCTAGATGTTTCTACTTCCAATCGTTCACAGGACACATTGAATGTTAGTTTGTCATTACATTGCGGAGAGGACACATCTTCCTATGAAAATCCATCCAATTAGTCATCTGTCATTTTTGAAAACAGAAAGGGTGAACATCCTTACTTCTCATCTACCCTCTGCATGATTTGTGAAACCATGAGGATGCCAACAAACATCCTGAATTTTATGATCTTGGTTGTCGTGATCTCTTTACTTCTTGATCTAATCACGGTGTTGATTCAATCATTGTTAATTTTTCTAATACACTGGTCTACGATGATATATATGTCGATGAAGTCAAAACCCCCTAGAATGTCAAGGCACTTCAGCCCGAGCTGATGGTTATGTCAGGTCCTCGTTGTCCTGAGGTTGCTTTCACTTCCAATCAGGAAATTGTTGAAACATGCAATACTCCTCATCACTCTCTTCTTTTCATTGAAGATCAACCAAACACCCATATTTCACTTCCTCCACTCGAACTACATGATCCCATCACTCATTCATTGGAGGAATCATACACAACAAACACACTTGCATAATGTAAGTGGTCTACCTTTCTCATGTTTTCTTGCAAGTCACAGTCAAGAGAATGCATACACTTAACATCTGTACATAGTGTAGCACAGAACCATGGCAAGTCCACAGAGTGCATGACATGAACTTTCACTCACTTTGTCCTATGGATGCTTGTAAGCTCAGAGAGTGTACGTATTCATCATTATATCCTTCATGCTTGTTGGTTTGCAAAACTGCGATGATTGCAAACCATGTCTTCACCAACATGGGTCAACCAATGCGCTGGTGGCTACATTGGAAGTATCACTTCACATGAGATGATCCATGCACTATTAGCTTAGGAGTAGGAGTAGTATTTACTTTAAGTTGTTTTCTTGCATGCATGTTTGCTTCTTTCTTTGTGTGTTTTCTTGCTTGCTTGTTTGTTTACTTACTCGCTTTGCATACACATTTTATTCTTCTTCTTACTTTGGTTTTTGATTGTTTTTCTTGTTTATGTCCGTATGTTAGTTTCACATGGACCATGTGTGACTCATAAAACAAGCTAGGTGAAGTACATGAGGACTTGTACATCTATAAATACTTGGTTATCTATTTTCCTGCCTCTTATGTAAGAACTTGTTGCCTTCAGTCCATGATACATCGATGGAAAATATGTACACAGTATAGGAGAAGCTTGGCCCACACATGTACCATCTATAGTCACTTAACAGGAGGGTTGACAATTTTCCTATCAACGGCCAAGATCTAAAGCATTATTTACAGTAGGCTGAGCCGCACATTGTGTTATGTACATAGTCTATTGTTGCTTGTTTTCATTTTGTTTGCCTTGCTTACTAACTTTGTTCTTATTTGGTTTGTTCTACTTAATATTTTTGTTTATGTTTGTTTTGTTTTCTTGATACCTTGCTATATTTGTTTCCAGAAATAAGTTCTTCCAACTACTGCATTCTGGCTTTTGAATAGAGTATGTGGCTGAGATTTGAAGAAACTTGTGACACTGCAACACTTGGCCAGTCTTGTGTTCATCTTGTTTGTGCTTGGTTATAACCTTTGGTTGATGAAGTCTTGACGGAAAATATGAGACATCTACGAGGGAAGTTTTGGTCCAACCATGAACCTGTGTCCACAATCGGAAGCCCCGTGCTTACACTTAGCCTTCTACACTGTGTGTTCAAGCTCATCCAACTAGTAGATATGGAGAAGGGGAAAATCTAAACGAGCAAACCTATGTCAGAGGTCTTACATGCCTCTCTGAAGGAAAAACCTCTTATGCTCCCAATAAGTCGAGATCCCTCTTCTACCCCAAAAATAAATAAGTGCCTATGCACAGTCCTCTTGAAAAATACAAAGGTGAAAGAAAAGAAAGGCTTCATGCATAGAGAGGTGAAGCATGCAACTCCACTGGGGTGTTGACTAGGCTCGCTGAGAGTGGAGCAATGCATGTGTTCCTACGTGACTCCATTGGGGTACTGTCCAAGCCTGCTGGTAGCAGAGAAACATGAGACATGAAAACTTATACTCTAAAAATCTTCAACTCACGAGCTAAACTACCCTTCCCAAATTCGAAACACTATGATCAAGCTGAAATTTTGATTGTGTTTGACTGAGTTGGCAAAAGGTGAACTATGTATGTCCATGAGGTAAGTGGGGAGGCCAAAGTAACCTGTATAATGATTCAATACTCCATGAAAGGCCAAGATCTTTTGCTATCAATGAACCAAAATAGAGAAGTTGGAGTTCTACTAGTGTGTCACCAAGTGTTGTAGTGACTACAACCACCCTCCAAAATTTTGGCCTACACCCAATTTTGGAGCCTCCCTTAAGAGTTTCACTTGATGACTACACACACTCGGGTTCACTCTGTGAGCTCGTGTGAGTCTTTGCACCCACCTTGCTTGATCATTTCACCCAAGTTTTTGCATGTTGATGTCAAAGTCATGCTTGCGACCATGTTCTGGTTATACTCAAAGTCTTTGCTTCGTGTGTACTTATTGTGTTTGCTATGAAAACATCTCTCGCGCTCACACACGAGTCACATTCACTATCGTGCAAGCTTCTGCATGGTCGACCAAAGATTAATCACAAGTGTTGTGCTTGTTGCTTACACCATTGGTCAGTCATGTTGAGCATGTGTGTCTGGATGGTTTGAGTCATCTCGTCATCAAGTCATGTAAGTGTGTGTTTTCAAGATCATGTATGCATCTTTTGCTCGTTCACACACTTAGCCACTTTGTTGAAGTTATGACGACTGGATTCCCCTCTGTTAGCCGGATGGTCACCCCACCATTGACTTCATTGACTGTCACCCAGAACAACGTAGAAGCACCAAGAAATCCATTTCAAGTTGCATTGTCTGCAAGCAAATCAATCAACCTTCATTCTGGTCAATCAGAGAGTTTGACTTGGTAGCCACCCTGCGACTGACTCCCCTAAAAAATTACATAGAGGCTGCAGAGCTTGCCTGCTTCACTGACTGAGAAAAATTCTTAGACATGTCAGATAGACACCCAGTGCCTGTTCCTATCTCCCTCAAAAAATTGCGCAGTTTTTCTAGCCAACCCTCCCGATAGTCGACTGACAGCTCACCTAGAAAATTGCGCAGTTTTCATCAGCAATTCCTTTGCTGCCCAACAATCCACTCAGCTTAGAAACTGCGCAGAGATGACCAGCAGGCTAGCCTCCCAGCATCAACATAGTTTTTCCTGCGAGCAGCTCCTAACAGCCCACTGACAGTTCCCTCTAGGAATTGTGTAGTTTTTGCTACCAAGCTCCAACAGCTGACTGCTAGTTCTTTCCAGGAATTTCACAGTTTTTGTTGCCAAGCTCTCGACAAATGACTGCCAGTTCTCCTCAAGAATTGCGTAGCTTTTGCTTACAGTGACCTGACAACTAACTCCTAGTTCCATTAAGGAATTGCGCAGTTTTTTTTGCCAAGCTCCTATTGCTCGCTCGTTCCAAAAATTGTGCAGATTTTTCCTGCCCAGCCTTTCTGGAGCCTAGACTGTTCCTCTCGAAAACTGTGTAGTTTTATACTCCAGGTGAGCAAGACCTCGCAGATAGTCACTGTCGATCTGGATTTCCGATCTTCATCACCAAGTGACTCATGCACAGTTTTCATCAGCAATTCTCGGAGCCTCCATCCCACCTAGCAACCTTGTCAACTCTCCCGGTCACCTGCATCTGAAATGATCATGCATCATGGTAGACTAGGAGGTTTATTTATTTGATGTTGTCTTGTCATGAGTGACTGCAAACACAAGTACACAAACAAACATGGTGCGATGACGGATGGGATGAACAAAAGGAGCACATGTAGAAGTGAAAGTTCACCAACAGACAAACAGAAAATGCATGTAAATAGATGTGCTCGTAAACTGATGATCATGAAAACATATGTCTGCGAACGGATGGACGAGAAAACATGCAAGATGTGTTCACGAATGAATAGATGAACGAACATGCAACTTTCGTGAACGGATAAACCTATCAAGCTTACCAACATACAAGCAAGGAGAAATGTGTGAATGCAATATCAAGTGAACCAGTGACCATCGAAGACTCCATGCACTTTTCCATGTGGAGGTGAAGCTGTGACACACCATGAGGACATCCATTACCCAGCAGCACTGCAACTCGACATGCACACCAGAAGCAACACGAATGTACTAGCATTGTCATGTCGAGTCATGTCATGAGTCATGTCATCCACATCTCTACTATGGGCCATACTGTCAATCAATGTAATGTAACGTGGAAGTCCAAGAGACCCATTTGTTGCATGAAGAGTCATGTAAATTCGAAAAGTCATGGAAGTCAAATAGTCATGAGGGTAGTCAAACAACCACAAGGGTCAGGTTTGCCCTTGGCTATAAATACCTCCTCATTTGTACATGCAAAGGGCTTTTCACCTTAGATCCTACCACATAGCCTTGAGAGTCTGTAATAATTTCTTTGAGGAGTAAGTAGTGGCTCCAATGCCCCACTCACAGGGTTAGTGGTGTATGGTGTAACAATGTGTCTTGGAACTTTCGCTTAATTGGGAAGCCTACTATCAGGCCAACACGTTTTCACACATGTATTGTAATTGTTGTAAGAATAATCTTAAACACTTGTAACATGTGTTGCTTTAGCCTATGTTTAACACTTGAACTAATTCACTTGTTGTAATACATATAAGTTAATGAAAATGTCTTGTATATGCTGTTAACATTGTCTCACTCATGTTGGCTACTCTCCCAGACATTAGATAGACCTTTCATAGAAAACTTGCTATAACAACCGTTGCACTCATATGGACTAATCCACTGGAATTTGTGCATGTATTGTTGTGTTGTGTGTTCCTAGCAGAGTTGGGGCTACTCTCAACCGACTTGGGATTCACTCCCACCCTCTCTCTCTACGGCGAAAGAACCATTGACACAAGTGACACTTACAATCACCAAGCACACAAACCTCACTTCTCGAAAGACAAAGAATACTAGTCTCCTGTCCTGACAAGTAAGAGTTGAGGTAAATCTTTAATATAATGGCAACCAGGCCATCATACCAGATTGGACTCCCACACCAAATGGTGTGAGCTCTAGTTGGGACTTCATACCAGGATGATCCCTTAAATGTTGGTGGGTCTAGCACTGTCAACAAAGTGGCAAGTCACCTTTGCCAGAGACAGAGGAGGACTAACTGTCAGAGCAAGGTGGTGGAGGAGATGAGGGGTAGAGCACCCCATTTATTCTGAAGAGACAGGGCAAGGAACAATAGGGAGGTTCAATAAATAAGCATAAATTGGACAAGTCACAGGGTAATCCCATGGTCTTGATGGAGGCTGATCTCAATGAGATCAGGGATAAGATGAGGGATACCACAACTAAAGTGATGCATCAGTTTGAGCAGCAATATATGCAGACACTGGGGAGCATCCAAAAGGATATGCACAAGCTACAAATCTAAGCAAATAGAATACAGTTGGGCACTGGACAAGCGAGCACAGAAAAATCGATGTTGGCACTTGGGACAAGTCAAGTAGACGAGTTGGTAAGGATCCTCAACCTTAGGACTATTGCATTGCTTGATGGGTCCCTTCAAGCAGATTCAGCCAATGATTGCATCATACTGAACACAATCAAGAACATTAGGCTGAACATAGCAACGCTCCCCAAAAAGATCCTCCATGCACTACATACAGGGTTGACAGAGGAATTGAGAGCTCAGGAGCATAGCAGTCTCAACCTCATCAACAAGTACAGAGTGAACAATGAGCAGTTGTTCACTGAGAAGACGCAGGCATTAAAAGAAAAAGAGACGCTGTAGGTGCAAAGTTCATGACTAGAGTTAGGAGTTGCAGAGGCATGTAGGATAGTGCTTGAGCTTCATATCCCTAGGGATGCATAGCGAGAAGCAAAGATCAGAAAATTAGTCGCTGGTGTGCATGAAGCCAAAGTAGAGGTTGGCTGAGTTTAGTATGAACTCAATAAGAAGATCACTGAACTGCAATTAAAGTTGCAGCCCACGACTCCGCCTGAGGTCCAAGAGCAGCACGAAGACACCATAAAAGAAGGAATGACCACCCTGGATGCCACAGCCGCTGACTGTTCGAAATTATTTGAGAAAGCAATGGAGTTGGTGACCAATTTGCAGGAAGATCCAAACCTGTAGACACTGAATATAAAGGTCAGGGTGCTGCATCGATAGTATGACGAAGTTAGGGAAATGACGCACTCCATCACACCAGTGCAACACCTAGCTAAATTATAGGAGAACAAGCAGATCCTCGCATAGGTAGAAGAAGCACAAAAGAAGGAGGCCTTGCTTAAGGCCAGGTTGTAGCCATGGTTGGAAGAGGCTTATCAAGTCATGACCATAATCCATGACAAGCTTAAATGCATGCAGCCATCCTTAAGTCCAATGCTAGTTTTTAGCAGCCATCCTTCAACCATTCGAAAGAGTTTCCTTTTGAGAACCTACAATCACAAACAAGCAAACATCAAATAGCACCTGCATAGCTAATATCATAAATCATGTCTATTATGGTGATCAAGGAATCCATAAAATAAACCATAAAACAACAGCTTATTGAGAAAAACAAACTTATTTGTATTAACTTTGAAGTAGAAGAACCTTACAACCTTTTTAGCCTTGATGTTGAACAAGATCTTCCCAACATCCAAAACAGGAATTTCCTTTACATTGACAAGCCTTGCACTTCTCCAAATGAGATATTAGAGATATGTAATATCTCCTCATAAAAACTCAACTAAGGAGACTAAGTTCCAGCAACATTTCACCTCAAAAATATTCAGCTTTCAACCTCTCAAGTAACTAGCCCAATGCTTCATTTTATAGTGTAGAGGAAGGAGGTTACAGGTCCACCTATGAAGGGATATAGTCCTCCTTCAAAGGGATAAGCTCCTCACATCAAGGGGTTAGCTCCTTAAGGTATGGGATGCATGAACCTTAAGGGAGCAAACTTGCCACCTCAATATTCCTTCCAGAAGCTTCTAGAAATGAATCAAAGTGAGTTTTTAAGAATATACTTGCACCTTTTTAACTTTTATAGCGTTCTGCACCCATAACACAGAGACAAGGCGGTCAAGTGTGCAGGAGACATGACCATTAGGTGCGGGACTGCAGGTAATGCAAAGAGAAAGTGCGAAACTAGAGTTTTAGAGACTTTTGAGGGATTTATCTTATTTTCAAGGCTTGATATGAGGAACTGAGGCTTAAGACTTGTAAAGGAGGAAAGTATGAGTGGCAATGGACTCACACAGATTGCAGAATGTTAAGGTGACAATTTTTTGTGTAACAGATTTCCCCCTAAAGTGCGAAGTCTATAATAGATGAAGATAGAGTTTTTCATCTATGAAGAGTGAAGTACTCTATCATTTCAAGGATCATCCTGTGGACACCCCAATCGGAACTTGTAAAAACATTCAATGCAAAATATATATATGTGAACATATCATCACTGAGGTAGGCATTCCCATACTCAGATTAAAACTGACTAGAAAACTGACTACACTATTCTGATACATGAATGATTTTGTAATACATCAAGAGTATAGACATATGTAGACACAGTATGGGCACAACCATCTATTTATGAATAGTCCACTGTATAATGAATAACAAAATTCCTCGCAGCTTACATGGTAGAAACTAGATCCAGGGTCTTGATTTTTGCTTCCCGAACTAGTATGATTCTATCCATGTGAACAAATGTGTCGAAGTCGAACATGGTATAAACCACTTGATTACCAGTCAATGATGTGAACTATTAACAAGTGTGAGAGAAACAACCAGTAATGTCAATGGCTCTCAAAGTACTTGGTACAGTCCATGAAATGTGAATAAATGAGCTGATGTCGAACATGTCATAGAATCCTTTGATCGAAGGTCACTGAGGCAACCTATCGTCGAAGGCGAGAAACCTTCCATTAGGACATGCAGATTCCAAGGTATTGATGATTTCTAGATCATCTTTCTAGATAATGAGTTGAAGTCGATAGAAAGCGATTTGTCGTAGGCAAGCCCACAACACAAAATCATAGATCAAGTTTTGAAGAAATATATTGGCAAGGACTAACTCAGGGATGGTCAAAATGGATGACAGATATTTTTCAGATGGATGGTTTATTTGAACTTACCTCTTGAACACATAACGACACTGCAGATGGTTTGGTGACAATTGAGCCAAAGCTAATACCTAGAAACTAGCTGAAGACTTTCAATATGGTTTGATAACTGTTAGGCAAAGGATTTCCCAACCCAGGTGAACAAAAAGTGTCGTGTTCAAGAGTGGTTAACTGCTTTTCTAAAACACAAAGTGTAACAAACAAGTTCATTCTTCTCTCTTTTCCCCCACCATTTCTATCAAGTACCTCTTTATTTTTTAGAAGCTTGAGGAGGATAACATTTGCTTGTTTATAAGCTCATCCTTCGGATGAGTCCAACTTAGTTTAAAATTCGAACCCTAAGAAGGATTGGTTCATTCCTGTTTAAAATTTGAACAGGTCCTTTACTGTTAAATTTTAACGAGTCCAGTATAGGAAAAACTTAGTGTTTTTCAATTTTAGGGAGTTAGAAGAAAAACTTAAGAAAACTCAATGGGCATCCTTTTTCGTAAATTTGTGTCTCTCAAGCCCAAAAAAGTATAAAATAATACTTCAGATAACCGCTTGACCATTATGATCAAGGAGTAATTTTCATAATTTGTGGCCCCGGTCCGAAAAAGTAAAAAAGTGATCAAAGACACATCGTTTTATAACTAGTATCGAACTTGAAATGACAAAAGTCCAGCAATCTTTTCATGTTTATATGTTCAGAAAAGAGTTGTAAGTGCACAGCCTTTTTAATTCCGTTTAACGAGTTAAAAAGGAAAAAACTCAGCAATCTTTTCATATTTTACGAGTCAGAAAAAAGCTTAAAGAATACTCGTCCTCGAGGAACAAGTGGTATAAAGGGTAGCAACTGGTTCCGACAATGGTGGAACTGCTCAAAACATGTAATGGTTAAGAGGCTGGCTAATAAAACTAGTCATAGCTACGGTCCCTTAGGAAGGGTAAACAATCAATGGAGACGTATGATCCGCACCCATAACACAGAGACAGAGTGGTCAAGTGCACAGGAGACATGACCATTAGGTGCGGGACCGCAGGTAATGCAAAGAGAAAGTGCAGAACCAGAGTTTTAGAGACTTTTTAGGGCTTTCTCTTATTTTCAAGGCTTGATATGAGGATCCGAGGCTTAAGACTTGCAAAGGAGGAAAGTATGAGTGGTAATGGACTCAGACAGATTGCAGAATGTCAAGGTGACAATTTTTTGTGCAACAGATTGCCCCCTAAAGTGCGAAGTCTGTAATAGATGAAGATAGAGTTTGTCATCTATGAAGAGTGAAGTACTTTATCATTTCAAGGATCATCCTATGGACACCCCAGTCAGAACCTGTAAAAACATTCAATGCAAAATATATATATTGGAACATATCATCGTTGAGGTAGGCATTCCCATACTCAGATTAAAACTGATTAGAAAACTGACTAAATTGTTCTGATACGGGAATGACTTTGTAATACATAAAGAGTATAGACATATGTAGACACAGTATGGGCATAACCATCTATTTATGAATAGTCCACTATATAATGAATAACAAAATTCCTCGCAGCCTGGATGGTGGAAACTGGATCCGGGGTCTTGATTTTTGCTTCCTGAACTAGTACGATTCTATCCATGTGAATGAATGTGTCGAAGTCGAACATGGTAGAAACCACTTAATTACTAGTCAATGATGTGAACTATTAACAAGTGTGAGAGAAACCACCAGTAATGTCAATGGCTCTCAAAGTACTCAGTATAGTCCATGAAATGTGAATAAATGAGCTGATGTTGAACATGTTATAGAATCCTTTGATCGAAGGTCAATGATGCAACCTATCGTCAAAGGTAAGAAACCTGCCATTAGGGCATGCAGATTCCAAGGTACTGACGATTTCTAGATCATCTTTCTAGATAATGAGCTGAAGTCGATAGAAAGCGATCTGTCGTAGGTAAGCCCACAACACGAAATCATAGATCAAGTTTTGAAGAAATATATTGGCAAGGACTAACTCAGGGATGGTCAAAATGGATGAGAGATATTTTGTAGATGAATGGTTTATTTGAACTGACCTCTTGAACACACAACGATACTGCAGATGGTTTGGTGAAAATTTACCCAAATCTAATACCCGAAAACCGGCTGAAGACTTTCAATATGGTTTGATTAACTGTTAGGCAAAGGATTTCCCAACCTAGGTGAACGAAAAGTGTCATGTTCAAGAGTGGTTAACTACTTTTCTAAAACACAAAGTGTAACAAACAAGTTCATTCTTCTCTCTTTTCCCCCACCATTTCTGGCAAGTACCTCTTTATTTTTGACAAGCTTGAGGAGGATAACATTTGCTTATTTATAAGCTCATCCTTCGGATGAGTCCAACTTAGTTTAAAATTTGAACCCTAAGAAGGAGTGGTTTGTTTCTGTTTAAAATTTGAACAGGTCCTTTACTGTTAAATTTTAACTTGTCTAGTATAGGAAAAACTCAGTGTTTTTCAATTTTAGGGAGTCAGAAGAAAAACTTAAGGAAACTCCATGGGGGTCCTTTTTCGTAAATTTGTGTCTCTCGAGCCTGAAAAAGTATAAAATAATACTTTAGAGAACCGCTTGACCATTATGATCAAGGAGTAGTTTTCATAATTAGTGACCCCGATCCGAAAAAGTAAAAAATTGATCGAAGACACGTCATTTTATAACTAGTATCGAACTTGGAACGACAAAAGTCTAGAAATATTTTCATGTTTATATGGTCAGAAAAGAGTTGTAAGTGGACCACCTTTTTAATTCTTTTTAACAAGTTAAAAAGGAAAAAATCTTGACAATCTTTTCATATTTTACGAGTCAGAAAAAAGCTTAAAGAAGACTCGTCCTAGAGGAACAAGTCGTATAAAGGGTAGCAACTTGTTTTGGTAATGGTGGAACTACTCAAAACATCTAATGGTTAAGAGGCTGGCTAACAAAACCACTCATAGCTGCAGTCCCTCAGGATCAGCCAAAGAGATGGTGGCGATGGAATGAAAACAACCAAGACTCATCTAACACAGTTTAGCTGATAAAGACGACAATCACGAGATGTTAATTGGGTATGGATTCATTTTTACACAAGCTTGAACCATAGAGAAGTCTGCTTGGATTCGGTTTCATGCTTACACAAGCTTGAAACGAAAAACTATGCTTGTTATAAGTTTGCATGCCCCCAGCATAATGACTCAAATCGAAGCACATGCCCCCCAAGCTTCATTGCATTCAACGAGGTGGATGGAATGAAGGTTCACTTTCGAGGGAGTTGTTTCATTTTTTAATGAGGTTGACACAGTAAAAGAACTATCCTCATAACCCTTGTTTCATTTTTTAAACGAGCTTGACACAAGACAAGGAACTATGCTCCTGACCCTTGATTCATTTTTTAATGAGCTTGACACAAGGCAAGGAACTATGCTTGATACTCCTAGTTTCATTTTTTAATGAGGTTGATACAGGAAAAAACTATCGTCGAGACATCTAGTTTCATTTTTTAACAAGGTTGAGATAGGAACAAACTATCCTCGTGACATCCAATTTCATTTTTTAACGAGGTTGAGACAGGAACAAACTATCCTCGCAACATTCGGTTTCATTTTTTAATGAGGTTGAGATAGGAAGAAACTATCTTCGCTACACCCAGTTTCATTTTTTAACGAGGTTGACACAAGAAAAAACTATCCTCGAGACATCTAGTTTCATTTTTTAATGAGGTTGAGACAAGAACAAACTATCCTCGCAATTGGTTAGGAATTGGAAAATGACTATACAGCCTGATATGAAATTTCAAAGGGATTCAAAGGCATCACGCCATCAAATGAATCCACCTTAGAATTGGAAGGTACGATCTAAGGATCATCAAAAGTAATAGTATTCGATGAAATCATATGAATATTTGCAAGAGAAGGAAATACGTTAGGAGGAGGGAAGGAAAAAGTTACTAGTAAACCAAAATCTTTAATCAAACCTATGCCAACATCCTTGTAAGGGATAGTCATTTTACCAACGTGCTGAACACTATCTGTAGAGGTTGGGTCAGATGAGAAATAACTTAGCTGGTCTATCATAACGATCTTTCCATTATGAGGAAACTTAATAAGTCGAAAGACCGATGAAACAATAGTATTCATAGCATAAGACCAACTATGACCCAAGAGAAGGTTGTAATCTAGAGCGGCATCAACCACTTCCACATCTAGATTTACGATTTTTCCTTCGACCCCTATAGGTAAATCTTCCAAAATACCAAAAGGATGGAATCCTGAGCCATCAAAAGCCTTTAGAATTGTCAGAAACTGATTGAGTGTAGGAGAACCAAGCGATCTCCAACACTGGATCGACATAATACACGTAGAAGCTCCCTTATCAATCACAGTCCGAAAGGAAGGTCTATTTTTGACTAAAACTAGAATCTCGAAAGCCATTTCATGAGGTAGGCAGGTTGTACTATTCTCTAAATCAAAGATTATTAGGTTGATTTAGAGAATAGTACAATCTGCCTACCTCATGAAATTGTCTACAATAGTAATTCAACCTGCCTACAATAGTACAACCTAATAAATGAAATTGTCTACAATAGTAATTCAACCTGCCTACAATAGTAATTCACACTGTGCTAGGCATGATTGCAACACTTCCAAAGCCGACATTGCTGAAGGGGCAATAGCTAAGTCTTCAACAATGTTATAATTCTGAGCAGCACTCACATGTGGATTGAAAGCTGATTTCCGAAATATACCTTTAGCAGGCAGTTTTATTACTAAGTCAGGGTTGGGTTTCTCGATCTATAGTGGATTAGAACAAGGAGGAGGTGTCATTGATGTGTTTGAATTAGAAGATTCTGCTTCTTTACCATCAATAGGATTTTTACGACCATAATCTTGCGATCACGTCGCAATCCTGACATGAGACATCATCATAATGGGTTCTTCTGAGGCATTTGAGGAAGAACTGATCATCTTACTATCTTGATTAGGAAAAGGATCCTTCAAGACAACAGGTTTTTGAGAACCTTTAACGAATTTCGAAAATTCTGCTCGATATGGGCATTCTTTGGTAAAATGATCCTCGTCACAAATGAAACAAGGATAGCGAGGTTTTCATTTTTCGTCAATAGATTCATTTTTATTTGTTCTATGTTTTGATATTTGATTGTTTTTGTTCTTCCCCTTCTCTTTACTACCGGATTTGGTCATAGATGAATCTACGACGTGGACGTCGGCAGAAACTTCAGCGGAAGAATCTCCTTTCGGGGAAACAGGTAAAGTTATTGTAGGAGAAGGATTCTTTGAAGATTTCTTCTTGCTTTTAGTACTAACTGAACCAATCATACCATCAGCAGCATGAGACCCTAAAGGAGTTATAGTTTTTGGAAGATCAGGGATTTTTTTGTGTAAAGTACCTGACTGCGTATTAATGAGGTCAAGGTACTGAGCCTGAGAAATGACTTGCTCTTCAGTGACAACTCCTACCTTAGCTACATCTTCAGTGATTTTAGGTAACAATGATTTAACGAACCATTCTGCTAAAATTTGATCCAGAATGAAAACTTTCACTAAACGTCTTCTACGTTGCCATTCATGAATATGATCAAAAATATATGTGGACATGGATTGTTTTAATGAAGTTAACAGTTTCGTACCATTGTCGTATCTGACAGGAAAATGAAAATGAGTTAAGAAAGAAGTGGTTAACTGACTGAAATTATAAAAAGAGCCTCATGGTAACTCAATGTACCATTTGGTGACAAGACCAATAAGAGTTCTTTGAAAAAGACGCAATTGAATTGAATCATCAACAATTGAACTAGATGCACACCAGAGGTGATAAGTCAGAACATGATTTGACGAATCCTCTCCTGACTTACCCTCAAATTTTGGGATATCACTGGGCAACTTATTAGGCATTAATGGCTAGTACGAAAGATAATAAATCAGATCATTCGTAAGGTGCGAAAAATCAGGTAAATCCAAAGTTGCAATAAATGGTAACTGACAGTTAGGTTTGTCAAAACCTTGTGTAATGAGACTAGCTCTAGGAGGAGGATATCCAGGATAACTTGGAATTAGATTTGCATTAGTAGTGTTATAATCTCCCGGGAAACTATCATTAACCGAACTGAACTGGGGTTGTTGAGGCTGTCGATAAGTATAGCCAGGATACAGTTGATTCTGATAAACTGGGTTTTGTACAGTAGGACCAGATTGATACTGTCCCTGGTACGGTTGACTCATGGCAATTGTACTTGGACCAGCTTGTCCTGTAGGCATCTCGAATGAAGTCTGAACTGTAGGTCCTGACTGGGGCACAGAGACTTGAGGAATTTGCGCTGATGAAGGGATAGTAGAAATCAGAGCTACAGATACTCAAGAAATAGGTGTAGTAGGTTGAACATAAAATGTGGTAGTTGTAGCAGTACTTTGAGGCAGAGTCTGAGGTGAGCTAGGCCCAGGCTGTTGAACTAAACCAGGTGTAGAGGTTTGAACCGTAGGTTGGACAGGTTTCTGGGTTGGACTAGAAACCAAAGGTTGTCTAGGTTGATTAGATAACTACACATTAGGTTGTAAAGTCTATTGAGTTTGAGACGGATCCCACACCATATTCATTCCAGTACCCATAAAAGGTTATGTATATGGAGGACCATAACCTAGTTGAACGTAGGGATGATAATTGGGTGGTACATTTCCAGCTCCTTGTAAAAATGATTGACCAAAAGGTGGTTGGAAACCTTGAGTTGGGTATTGACCTTGAGGTTGATAACCCTGAGGCACGTACTGAATCTAGGGTTGATAAGCATCCTGAGGGATATACTAAGTATGGGTTTGACCTTGGGGTATGTACTGTACTGAAGCTTGAAAACCTTGAGGTAGCCCTCCAAGTGGAAACTGACTACATTGGGGTTGCCCACTAGGTGGTAACTGACTACCTTGAGGTTGCAACCCAAGCGGTAATTGACTACCTTGCCCCCTAGGTGGTAACTGACTACCTTGAGGTTGAGGATTTGGAATACTACCAGACATCATAAAAATATGCTCTGCATTCAACATTTTAGTTCCATTATTGCCAGGTGATAACTGATGTTTAGTCGGTCGAGGAGTTGCTCCTGAAAAAGTACCAGAGAGTGACTGGTACCCTGAAGGAACAGTAGGACCACCATATAAAAATGTTTCTGGTGATTGGGAAAACATAGATGACTATCTTGACATGATTGATCAAGGATAATTATCTCTGGGTGTAGGATGAAAATAATCACACACAAACAAATAAAATTTCAATAAAAGCACCTAAAGTCTCTAAACAAACACATAACTAAATCGCACACCTAAAAAATCTAAGAGTTCAAACCACACACAAATAGTAACTTCCCGTACTAAAAACACTAGTTGGTGATGAAATCTAATGTTGTAGAATTTTAATACAGAAAGGGTGGTCTGAACAGTTACCCTGACAACCTGCTTAATGAAACAGACTGGTTTCTTCACAAAACCATCTTGAGTGAAGAGAACCCCCTAGAGAGTCCAAGTGAGTCTAGTCGATATCTGCTCCAAGTACAGTGAGACTTGTCCTTCACCGTCACCTTAGGAAATAATCTTATGTTTATGGACACTAAGGTTACCAACAACAACAAATACAACTAGGGGAACAGTCTATGATCCGATCTATGCATAAGGGCAGAGTAACAAAGCTCAATCCCCTTAAAGGCTCCTCAACATGATAAATCTGAGGTTTACCAACAAGTGACCCCAAGCTCCTTGACAATAGTTAATCCGAGGTCTACCGTTTATAATACGCACAAATCTTCTATGATTCCCAATGAAACAGACTTGATTGTCTCAAAGGTTCAGATATGATCTCGTGATGGACTCCTTTAAGAGAAGCTTCCCAGAATGTATCAATTACAATCAGATTTATTTCCTACCACAAGATGTAGTTAGTTGTTTTTTTTAACTATCTTGGAGAGTTAATTACTCCCTACTCCAAGATACTAGCTTAGGCTATATTGGTGATAAGAGCCCTAGAAATAAAAAGGATTACTAGATCAATTTTAATTAAGCGTTGCTTTTATGGGTTTTTCTTTAAGCCAATAGGTATGGAGATGAAACTTTGATGGTTTGAAGACTCAACTCCAAAAACACTAAAAGATGCACCTAAAATGATAAGCAATTTGTTTTTTTCTTTCAATGAATTTCTAGCTAAAGAAAGAGTTCGAGAATGCAATTCTTTAAGAAACAATTCTTCTTTCAACATTGAAATGGAAAGAAAATCTTTTTTTCTTTTTCAATAAGAACTCATAATGAGACTACTAATTAAAGCTCACAATAAATCCCTTTCCCTTTTTAAAACTCAAAACTACAAAAAGAAAAATTCTTCAAAAGAGATCTACAATTTCTAGTAAAACACTCAAAACTACAAAACTAATTTTGAGATCTAAAAACTTGAAAAAAAAACTTAATTGAATAAAAGCTTTAATTCTTTTTGAGGAAGTTTTACTTTGTTGTTCAGTAAACTAAGGATTCATTCGTTCAGAATAACAAATCAATCAAAAAACATCCAGATATGTTTTCTTTTGGAAAAATGAAATTCAAAACTTATAACAAAGTTTGTTCAAAGATTTCCAAGGAGAAAACTAAATCTATTTCTCACAAAGGACAAATTTCACAACTCAGTCAGACTCATCAAGAAAACAAAAAGACACCATGGTAATCTAAGGTTTCTCAAGTTTCTGATCTTTGAGTCACTACAGAGACCATGTGAAAACCACTCCAGGCATGCAAAACTTTTAGAAAATCATCTAAAACAAAAATACCATTGAAACTCACTCACAAGAGATCTTTGACAAAACACATGCAGATTTGGGTAGACACTAAAAGTCGTAAATAAAACCTAAACTTAACTGGAAGAAAACATTTTAGGTTTTTTCTTTTAAATTTTACAGGGTCCACAGGCTTCGAGAAGAACCAGGTGCGGTACCACTCTGTGTACTAGAGGAAGAATGCAGAGATGCCCGCACTGTCTGTAAAGAGAAAGTGCGATCCCCTGAAAACTTTGAAAAAAACAAAAAATAATCTAGATTATAGAAATTACCCAATCCAACACACATCAAGCAAAAACCAGAAATCAGAGTAAGTTTCTCAAGTCAAAGACAAAGGAAAACCAAAAACCAAATTCAAATCTCCAGCGGAGTCACCAATTTGTTGGTCGGATAAATCAATCTTGCAGACAAGGTCGATCTCCCTAGTATCAGAAGATAGTCTAGCAACAAATGGACAAACAAATATATCTTTCTCTAGACATATGTGCTTCATAAATAAAAACTATAGAGGTGTTAAGACCCTACTTTAAGTCCAACGCTAGTTTGTAGCAGCCATCCTTCAACCATTCAAAAGAGTTTCCTTTTGAGAACCTAGAATCACAAACAAACAAACATCAAATAGCACTTTCATAGCTAATATCATAAATCATGTCCATTATGGTGATCAAGAAATCCATAAAATAAACCATAAAACAACAGCTTATTGAGAAAAACAAACTTATTTGTATTAACTTTGAAGTAAAAGAACCTTACAACCTTTTTAGCCTTGAAGTTGAACAAGCTCTTCCCAGGGTCTGAAACAGGAATTTCCTTTACTTTGACAAGCCTTGCACTTCTCCAAATGAGATCTTGGAGGTATGTAATATCTCCTCATAAAAAATCAACTAAGAAGACTAAGTTTCAGTAGCATTTCACCTCAAAAATATTTAGCTTTCAACCTCTCAAGTAACCATCCCAATGCTTCATTTTATAGTGTAGAGGAAGGAGGTTACAGGTCCACCTATGAAGGGATATAGTCCTCCTTCAAAGGGATAAGCTCCTCACATCAAGGGATTAGCTCCTTAAGGTATGGGATGCATGAACCTTAAGGGAACGAACTTGCCACCTCAAGATTCCTTCTAGAAGCTTCTAGAAATGACTCAAAGTGAGTTTTTAAGAATATACTTGTGCCTCTTTAACTTTTATAGGGGTCTGCAGCCATAACACAGAGACAGAGCAGTCAAGTGTGCAGGAGACATGACCATTAGGTGTGGGACCGCAGGTAATGCAAAGAGAAATTAGGAGTTTTAGAGACTTTTGAGGGCTTTCTCTTATTTTTAAAGCTTGATATGAGGAACTAAGGCTTAAGACTTGCAAAGGAGGAAATTATGAGTGGTAATGGATTCACATAGATTGCAGAATGTCAAGGTGACAATTTTTCGTGCAACAATACCATGGTTTGTTACCATGGTTTCATTGATCAAATACAATGGGCTTATTACATTATTTCTAACTACTTGTGGTGCCTTGCATGATACGGGTTAACCACTTTATTTATTACTATGGCCCATCCCATTATTACATTATTCCCTTGGGTACCTCCCTCTATACCCATATTATCCCCCCTAGGTATACTACATTCTACCCCCCTTAAACATGTTTCATCCCCAAAGCATAAGAAGAACACAAATAATAAGATCTACTCAAAATAGTAGTCCACTGGTACCATGCACATGCATCTAGCCATCCCAAAGAAAGGTGAACCCTCGATCTAGATGGTGCCTTGCTCGCTTGAGATGGAAGTGGACCCTGGTAGCTCTTCTGTGTTTATGTGTAGTAGGTGGATCATTGCCCCTCTCTATCTGTCATGCGAGGGTTGTTGTCCTTGTGGCTAATTTGTTGCCATCTTGTTAGTTGTTTTCTTGTGGGGTGATGTGGGTGGTGATATGCTAAAGTTTTAACCAATGGTGTATCTTTCTTTAATTCACCACCTAATGGAGCTTGATTGGTATCTAGTACATCTTATGGTGCCTGTTGTTGTTTCTTATCTTCTAATATTACTTCAACCACGAAGTCCTCATCTGATGTATCGGCCCCTAGAACATCTTCTGCTTCAGCCTCCTTGGACTCTACCTTGTTATTGATAGAAATATCTTGTAATGTAATTTTCTTCTTTCTATACCAAAGCTTTAGGAATTTCTTCTACACATTAATATTGATAGTACCAACAGATTCCATCTAAGGGTATCCCAAAACAACATCCACATTAGCCATATCTAAAGCATAAAAATTAGAATGCAATACATACTTTTCCATAGAAATCTTCAAATCTTTATAAACTTGAACATCTTCATTATCAACCTATGTGTGGCCCATTTGTTTGGCTGGTGCTTGCAATCTATTTGCCAATTTAAAATTTATAAAATTTTGCTTGCAACTAGGATTTATAGACACAATGATCCTCTCCTTCCGAATACATCCATAAACCTGTAACAAGGAGATACGAATAGAAAATAAACCCACAAGTTTCTCATTATCTTGTTTTCCAGCATGAGACCATTTGTCTAAAAGGAGTTTTTCAAATTCTTCATCTGAAAATTTGTACAACTTCTCTCTATCAAGTGAGCTCTACCATATGGAAACTTCATCTTTCAAACTAAGCCATACAGAATTTTTCCATTGTTTTGCCCATAATGACTTTTTTTTTTCTATGAATTCTTCAATAGTAGGACCCTTACCTTTTCCTATAAAATCTATAACTGCCATGAAGAGGGTTTTGAAAAAAATCACTTACTTGGCAAAAATTTTAAATGGCCACAATTTAGTCAATATTGCTCAGAATCCTATTATGACATGTTTTCGGAAATGGAACAACCATCCTGCATGTTCCCATGTGGTAGAAATCTCGATCTAGGCACTGAAATTTCTATTTCGCGCTACAACTGTCTTGCCACCACAATTTTTTTTGAAAAAAGAGTTGATTTTATATCAGCGATATCTCCCTCATCTGGACTCCGATTCGACTGATTTGTTTTTTGAAATTGGATATTTTTTTTGAAAAGAACCTAGATCTGTAATTAGATTCTATAAAGTTTGCACCAAAACGTACAGATCTGATCTGCAAAGTCGCGGCCTCGAAAAATGTCTGCAACACAACTGATTTTTAAATCAGTGATATCTCCCTCATCCGGACTCTGATTTAGTTGATTTTTTTCTTTCAAATTGGGCATTGTTTTGCAAGGCAACTAGATATGCAATTAGATTCTGTCGATTTTGCACCAGAACATATAGATCTGATCTACAAACTCATCAACCCAAAAAGTTCCTACAAAAAATAAAAAATAAAAATCACTTTGCGCCATAAAGTGCTCTGATACCACTTGTTATAGATCTGACCTGAAAATATATGAGAATACAAATATACCCAAGAAATAACAAGATCTGAGTATAGAAATGCTTCACTTTATTAATACCAAACCCTTGAGGTAGGGCAACACCATACATTCACTCCTTAAGGAAGGAGAACACTCCACAAGTCTGATGCTTGTCCATACAATAATCCCTAACATCTCTTAATGGGGAGTCTTTAGCCTCTATATAGGCCTCATACTTACAATACCATGGGTCATTACCATGGTTTCATCTATCTAATGCAATGGGCTTATTACATTATTGTTGACTACTTGTGGTCCCTTACATGATATGGGTTAACCACTTTATTTATTACTATGGCCCATCCCATTATTACATTATTCCCTTGGGTACCTCCCTCTGTACCCCATATTATCCCCCCTAGGTATACTATAGCAGATGAGTGCGTGGACCCCTACAGCTAAGTTCGTAGGGTAGTTTTGAGTCTGTAAATCTGAACTGAAGATCAATAAAGAAAGTTAGTGAAGAATTTTTGTGTATATATGTTTATCTTTGTTTACTTCTATTTATGATATATGTTGTTGATGGATAATGTGTTTATGGAATATTGATCTAATGATGCACAATTCTCTTGAATAAGTCTTAATAGATGTACACAATGCATGTTAAGTACTTTTGTGAAGACTGTGATGAATTATGTTATGTTTAGTAAATAACTTATGTACATCTGCGTAAGAACTAATTAAGGGTTTTTCTTTGATGCACGTAAGTGGATAAATGGACTGTTAAGGGTCTGCAAAGGCTTATCGTAGACCTTCATGAAGGTCAAAATACTGCTTTAGTAGAGTTATAGTACTGAGCCTTAAGGGCTTATCGATCTGTGCTAAGTCATATCCGAGGTGCTAAAAGACATCACACTCATCTCTGGAGGTAGAAACTTCGTTCTAGCATCTACCCATATTGCTTGGGGTGAGACTGTAGCCTGCACTACATGAGTTTTTGCCTAAAGGGCCAGCGGTATAGGGATTTGTTGTTTGGTGCAGCGAACTTTGAACCTGGGTCATGACCCCCTAAGGCAACACTCCTCCAATGCATGATAGATGGTATCACGTGATTGTGGTGGAGGATGTGAAATGATCTTCAATGCACACAGGGGAGTGATGATGAGTCTTGGGTGTTTCAATATATATTGATCATGAGTTGAACTAACCTTAGGACAACGACGACCTGACAAAATCATCAGCACAAGTTGAAGTGCCTCGACAACTTGAGGGGTTTCCACTTCATCAGTAGGTAGATCATTAGATACCAATGGATGAGAAATATTAATAGCACGTGAATCAACATCGTGATCGAATGAAGGAGTGAAGAGATCACGACAACCACGATCAGAAAATTCGAGATATTGATCGGTGCCCTCATGATCTGATGAATCATGTAGAGGGGTTGATGAGAGACAACAATGTTCACCCTCTACATTTCCATAAATGACAGATGAAAGATTGAATGGATTTTCAAAGAAAGATGTGTCCCCTCCACAATGCAACAATAGAATTACATCTTGTGTGTCCTATGAATGATCAAAAGTAGAAACATTTGGTGATGGGTTTCACAAGGAAAATCAAAAGTGGCAGAATCATAAGGGATATCAAGATAGAATGGATAAGGCATGGAGAGAAGAGGTCATCCTTCACCACGGTTTCTTCTTCATATTCCCACACATACTCATGATGAATGAGGACACAAGTTGGCAGCAGAAAATCAACTCCATCGTCAACTTGATCCTTGTGAACAACAAGTGTGGAGTCTGGAATGGGAGAACACACCATAATACAATCCAAAGGATCAACAGAACGTGGGGATGGAGGTTGAGGAAACAAGTCCATGTGACAACCAACAGTCTTGCTAGCTAAATCTATGCATATATTAAGAGTTGGTGGGGTGGGATAATGCGACAGTTCAACAGATGTGTGTGCACCTTCTCCCACCTTTCATTGTGGAGCTAGAGGTGTTATATGAGAAGAGGATGGAGAATCACTTGTGATAACAACCTTCTTCGTCTTAGATTTGGTAGCTCCAACACCGAGGCATGCCAAGAGAGGTTCAAATGATTATAATATTTGTATATTTTTGGATATGTGAATAAGATACTCAAATCTTCCATCGAGAAATTCCCAATCAATTTCATCTTCACGAAATTGAAATGCAAGATTAAGAAAAAGTATGTGAAATTGCTTAATGGATTCATCAGGTTCTTTTCATAATTCCAAATTTTTTTTATTGAGTGCTTTACAATCAAAATGATGGAAAGCATCATCTACCTCTCCAAAAAATTGATTAAGAGAGTGAATGGATTTATTAAGTAGTGTGACAAACCATTGCAATGGGTGCCCCTGAAGCATGAGTGTGAATAATGAGCATGTCATGTAATCTTCATGGATTCCATACCTTTGACAGAAAGCTACTAAGGTAGCTTTGCATACAAGCTAGACTACTCTGGCTTCACGTTTGTATGTGAAAGGTGACAAGAGATTCTAGAGATTCTCTGGTATTTCAAAGTCATTTCCATAAGACATACATCTCGGAGGACGAATTGTAACATAAGTCATGATAGATGTGTGAATATTTAAAACAAAATTTGACGACTCAGCTTGTCATCTCACGCTCCTTCTTGCACCATAAATTTGTATGGTGTTTGACCCACCAACATGTCAGGTGATATCCCTCATAAGAAGTGCCAGCTAGACCTCAATCTGTTTGGAGTAGGAGTCGCAGTAGTGGATAGTAAAGCTATACCTTGATTGCGATAGTGCACAGAGGTAAGCAAGATATCTGTGTCGAAAAAAAGTGTGTGACCTTGTAGTGAGTCAAGAGAGATGCATGGGGAGGTTCTAACACACAAAGGGAAAAAAGGAGTGTATACCTTAGAAGTGCATAATAGTACGCAGCTTGAAAGGAGCACATGAGTTGAATGACATCACAAGCTGGAAAGCAAAATAGTCGACAATCAAAAGTGTTGGGTTAAACCAAAAAAATGACTTCAACAAGATTTGTACAATTGTATACGAAATAGTCCATACAAAAACGCGTAAGTTAAAAAACATACATTGCTACAGTAACCATAATAGTTGAACTACAATAACAACATATGCATGACGATTTGTGGCTCTGTTATGTTATATAAAGTGAAAGTTCCAACCATACATACAACCATGGCAACCACTAGCCCCAATAGTGGAATGTTACAGTCAACACTGCCTACTCCTCCAAATAGATATACTTGATCTGCACTGTGGAGAATCTAAGGATCGTCAAAATACTCTCCAAGACCTCTATAAGAAATGCCTAGCAAAAGGTTACTCCCAAAAGCCTGTTTTATGAGTTATCAGGTTCTATATATAGCAAAGGGTGGGGTGACCCTTGACATTCCCATTTGACTCATGGACTACTCTTATTACTCTTCAACTTCATTACATATAACTCTTTACATTACATATGACTATTTGCATTCCACTAATGACACTTGGAATTTCACTTTACATTACATTTGATTACAACAGTTACGACTCATAGTAGTGAGTTGGTCGAGACAACTCAAAACACAACTTGACATGAAACTATTGACATGTATTGAATGACTGTGGTGTCCATGTTAGGATGTTGTGTTATTAAGTGATAGATATGTCCTTGAATGTACTTTGTCTTCATCTTCGCATAGCTTGGTGCTATGGGGTCTTCAATGGTCTTGGTCTTCACAAGATGGTTCCATGCATGTGTTTCTTTCACTTGCTTCCTATTGTGCTTTGTTCATTCATTCAATTGTGAACAAGTATTTTAGCATGTGCTCCTTCTTCATCTCATTCGCCGTCATGCCATGTTCCATTAATGTGCATGTTCCTACAATCACTCATGACGATAAGCCATCAAATCCAAAACCTCCTAGTCTAGCATGATGCATTGTTCTCGTGTTTCGGTTTAATGTGACCGAGAGGGAGGAAAAGACACCGAAATTGCATAGAGAACAACTCAGGTTAGGATGAGGGGCTCTAGAGCACTGCTGGGAAAAACTATGTAGATGTCACTGGGAGATAGATTTGTACAATCCAGGATAGCAGTGACAGCTGCAAGGTCGAACCTAGCTGGGCAGGACTATGTAGTTCCTGGGAGGAAGACAAGGTGGGGTGTCTGGGGGAACTGCTGGATAGTTCTAAGCAATTTTCTAGATGAGGGATGGGTAGGTCATCTAGGGTCCAACTGGGAATCTGTGCAGTTTCTCTGGAGAAGACAGAGTGGGCAGCATGAAGCACTAGCAGACATTTCTACACATTTTTCCAGAGAAAGATTGGATCAAGCTACGGGGAGCTTTTGGTCACAACATCGCAATTCTAAGGGAGAGTCTGGGACATGCAACAAGGGCCTTCCCGACATGAGTACAGAGTGGGGCAGTAGGGAGAGTGCTAGTCAAAACTGTGCAATTTTTAGAGGGATAACAGAGAAAGCCAATAGGGGGCCTTCCAGTCATATCTATGCAATTTTCCAGGACAATGTAGTGATAGGAAGGAGAGGCTTGTTTCACATGTCTTTGCGGTTTCTATAGGTAGTGTAGGGAAGGCAGCTAGGAAATTTCTGCATAGTTTTGGGGAGAAGTCTAGCCCCAGGTCATAGTGCAGTTTAGGATTTCTAGTTGACCAGAGGGAGGCTTGTTGAGTGATCTTGAGGGAAGCATATACTGGATTGGTCTTGGGGACAACGTCTGCATAGTTTTGGGAGGAAAACAGCTTGCTTATTTCCAAGATTGCACAGTGTAAGATGCCCCAGAGGATAACCTAAAGCTTTGCATACTTCTAGGCAACAGATCATGGTCACTAAGAGCTGAGACTGCATAGTGCAACTCAGTCAGGGTTTGGTTGAAGGAGGGCTGTGAAGTCGATAGATTTTCAGGAAAAATGGCTCAGTGCGGGAGAAGGTGAACTTGTGCATACATGACATTGTGATCACACACGTAGCATATTTGGAGAACATGATGACACTAACCACTGGGACAACATAGCAAATAATGAACCTTTGTGGGACTTTCTATAGGTGAGAGTGACAAGTGGGACACTTGGGATAGACCTTGGGACGACTATGACGACACTTGTGCGAAAGTGCTTACAATTTTATGTTTGAGTGTGATGGGTGTTCACATAGATGAGACAACTGAAACACACAAGGAAAAACCTTCAAAATCACTAGAACTATATTGTAAGCATGGAATGGTAATCAACATTCCAAAGATGATAGTTGGTTTAACAAGCAAAAAGGAAGCAAGAAACATAGCAGAAAAACTTGGAATGAGTTTTAGTGCTTGCAAACACGCATGTTATTGAAGACAAAATGATATGACAATGACGAGAAGTCCTTCAGGCTACACTAAGGTATGTACTTCAAAATATATACTTTAGTTACCACACTTACCCTCCAGATGATTATGCATCCAACAAAGTTTGCATGGGGTCTAGATCTTTTATCATAACTCGGTTTCTTGGTCCTTCTCCTCAACTCCTTGAGAGTGATATAACATATAAGCTTTTCCTATAGTCATTGAGAGATAGATCAATGTAGTTTCAGCTGGTAGTGACTACTCCTGGGATGAGGCCATGGGAGGCCCATATGCACAGTTTCTAAATGCAAGACAAGTTTGGCAGCTTGGACAACATTGCACAACTTTGATATGCAAGACACTGTTGTGGGATGGGGTCCTGGGAAGACACCTCTATGAAGTTTTTGAGTGTAGTGTAGTGTGGGAAGATGAGGGAAAATACGGTGCAGTTTCTGAATGCAAGGCACTGTTGCGAGATGGGTCCCAGGAGGACATATTTGTGCAGTTTCAGGTTGCAAGACAACCTAGGTAGCTAGGGGACAACACTATGAAGTTTCTGAAGACAATGGGTTCCAGCTAGGGAAGGACACTGGAGGAAGCTACTGTTCAGTTTTGGATGTGAAGGGAGGCTAGGGTCCCTGCGCATTGCACAATTCTAGTAGGCAAGGGAAAAAGATTGAGTGTTGTAAAAGAAAAGTGTGCAGTTTTAGAAAGTTGGATGAGGCTAGGTTGCTCGGGAAACCGGCTAAGTGTGAGATGAGTGAAATTGATGTAAACAATGATAGAACTTGACTATGATCACACATGAACACTTAGTTATACAACATAGACCATCCAGAACATATAAAACATGCTTTTCTTGATGCAATAACCTTTTTGGTAGAAGAACCTTAATACATTCTGCAGTTGAACAACCATAATGTATACTCTCTTGCTAATTCAGAATTACCTATTTATGACTCTCTTGAGCTAAACATTGAAGCCAAGGTATATCTATATGAATATATGGTAGTCGGGCCTTAGTTTCGAAAGGGCTCCCATACCAAACAATGCAAAGTATAATTGGTACATTTCCTTGGGAGACCCCCTTGTTTGACTAATTTCCAACATTGTTAACAAACGGCGCTAGAAGGAGGGAAATATGACAAGTTGTGCCCATTGAGTATGTTTTGAATCTCTTATCTTAAATGTCTCATCCCCAAATCATAATCGTGGAATGTTTCTTTAACCTATCCCCTAGTCAACTATTCATCTCCACAGAACAACTTGATGACTTGTGTCAATTTAAGTTTGATGGTGAGGTGATAAATCCATTATTGAGCATGCATATATTTTTCCTGAGTTCTGTCAACACTATGAAATTGACTATGAATATGTGGCTTGTATTCTTTTCTTCCTCACACTTGAAGGTCGAGTTAACCGATGGTGTCATACTCTACCACCCACTTCCATTCATTCTTTTGAACACCTCATTAAGGAGCTTCATTTAGCATCTGATAGGTATGATTACTGGGATGTTCTTAAAAGAATTAATCAACTAAGAATGAATTCTAATGAAAAAATTTAGGAATTCTCCGATTGATTGCTTCACCTTTGTTATGAGTTTCTTGAAGAAGATATGGATTGGGATTTCTTGAAACAAAAGTTTGAGCATTTGGTTCATATACCTTTGTACGATGAATCTAATCCCCCTAATGTTTCTGCTTTCCCAACTCTTGGAAACCATGAGACACCCCTAAATTTAGAGGGGGAACCTACTGCTCCTCTTGTTCCTTTTCCTCCTTTTTCAGTCCTGATATGGGTGCCTTCTTGTGATCATATTAAATTTGGGAAATTTGCAAATCAAATTCCTAATCCATCTTCTCATCCTCCCTTTTTTCATGATTCAGATCCAATGGAGGAAACTCCAGAATGGATCATGAAGCCTATGGGGAATACTATTTTTTCCATTCCAAAAGATGATATTACTAATCATAACTTAAGTCTTGAATCAAAATTCTTGTCCCTTGATCTTTCTCATCAATCTCTTCCAATTTCAAGCAATGAATAGTTGTAAGCTAGTCACAATTTGTAGGTAGAGGAGCAAGAAGGAGAAGATTCATTCAATATTTCTTCTCTTTTTGGAAGTCCTCTGTGTGAATTTGGTGTTCCCCCATTCTTGGATGATATTGACTTTGTGTTGTAGCTGCTACAACCACCCTCCAAAATTTTGGCTGGCATGCAAATTTCGGAGCCTACCATGTATCCTGTGATCGATTGTTCCTTGGTCACTTTTTGGTAAGCTAATGATCTCAAGTCCCCCTCCTTGATCTTAAGAGTTGTTCATGTTCTCATCTTTGCATAGAAGGTGTCATCTTTGGTCGTCGGGATTATTGTTTGTCACGTAAAGGCAATGTTTTTCTGCGTCAAGGGGAAATATTAGGCATATGGGTTGTTCTCATTACATAGACATGTGTCGCATTCAATTCACGCACTCGAAAAGTGAGCCTTTTAAATACAAGTAATAGTACTAATATCTAAAATACACATGACCATGACATATAAATGAATCATTGGACAAGTAGTGAAATAGTTCACCTAGAAGCAACGATTGTTAAAACACATACAACACACCTTCAACAAGATAAGTACCAAAGCCATTGAAATTGTTCAATTTCCTTAGTATAGATGAAAAGACATACATTGAAAAAATTCAAAGAATAGTCTTACAATATTTACAATATACACATGAAAGTGTGTTGGCTCAATGAGCTTCTGAATTAAGTAAAAGTTCCAAGATATATCAAGGTAGTGAACACGACTAGCCCCAGTAGTGAAGCGATAGAGAAACCACTTTCTCCTGCAAAAGAACTATCTTCCTCTCTAATTCCTGGTGGCAGGAGTAAAGGTGAAAATTCCTTTACATGAGTGATGATGTTGTACATATAACAAATTAGGTGAACATTCACCTCCCTTTTGACTCTAGACTACCCTCATGATTTTTTGACTTCTCAATGACCTTTCGACTTCCTACATGAATTTTCACATTTCATGGGTGACTCTTGGACTTCCACTTTACATTAAATTTTCCCATATAGAATTTCCATATTCCAAAAAATATGTGGCACATGATGACATGACACTTTGGCAAGATATGAGAATACATTAACGATAGGGACTACATCATAACATGGAAATGTCAAGCCATTCTTGTTTTTCTATATTTGAGTCTCCTCGAGAGATGATGCATGTTATTCTTCTTCCTCCTTCAACTAGCTTGAAAGTAATAAGCCTTCAATGTGGTCTTGTTTTTTTATCTTATGTTGTACTCTGGTGTTCCTTCATCTTCTCACCTAATGATTTTGTTATCTCTTCATCTCTATAGGTGTCTTATAGCATAGTCTTCTTGTTAAAATTGGCAACTAGGGCCAAAATCCATGTGGGCCATCTTATTCATGGATGATAATATTTGTATTAGATTCCTTTCATTTAGAGGTGTAGGATTGATCTAAATATCATCTGATTCTGATAAGTATTTATGGAGATATGAATTTATTTTGATTATGGAATAATTATCAAGCCGACCAGCGACTCATGTAGGCTCAGAAGCACAGTCGCATCTATTCAATCATCAAACTTTGTAAATAAATTACAGAGGTCTTTTCCCTCATTGGACCAACACTCTCCTCATCAACACACACACACACAACACACACACACACAGATATATATATATAATATATATATTAATATATAATATATATACCTGCATAGAAAAGAGGACCTTCTCCTACTGTGCAAAAAGGGATTCTTCTCTCACACGTGTGGAAGGAAGGATGCAGATTTAGGGCTGCAACTGTAGATCGGAAGTTTGACCAGTTTTGACCATCTTTCTCTCTCTCAGAACTATGTTGTAGGTGTAACTGAATCTCCTCAGAAGGCCACATCTTTTGGTGAAGGAATCAAGTCGATCCGACGGTTGGTTTGCAAGATATTGTCTACCCTAGTTGAGGGTTGATCTAGGGTTTGTTGTTGTTGATGTAAATCAGATTTATGTACTATTTTTCTCTGCTGAATTACTGAAGATAAAAGAAGATTTGATCAAAGGGTTTCCCCATATTTGGGTTTGTCCCTGGCTAGCCACCACATATAATGTCTCTTGTCTTGGCTTGTTTTCTGTCGATCGTTTAATGTTCTATCTGCACTTTACTTAATATACATGTGATTGCTAACCTGTGGATAATAATAAGAAAAAGAAGTAAAATTCTCTAAGAATAGAACATACCATAACTTAACATGGTATTAGAGCTAAGGTGAAGATAAAGCCCAAGCAAGAGCAATCACTGAAGAGAAGATTGGCAAGGCTATCCTAAAAGAACTATGGGGTCCTCAACACTCTTCCCTGTCAAAGACAAGCTCTGTGAGAAGTCTGACTATCATGGATGGAAGATATCTCTCGATATAACCTTAGAAGATGAAGGAGTGTTGGACCATGTGGGAGGAAATATTGTTAAGCCTCCATCAAATGCACCTGCTGTTGCCAGGAACAAATGGAAAAATGGTGAAGTTAAGACAAAGAAGATCATCTGGGAATCTATCGACAAGCGCTTGGTGGCCTATGTTTCTGAGTTGAACACCTCCAAGGAAATCTACGATAGATTGGTGAGTTTATTTAAAGTTAATGATGCAAATCAAGTTTTGTTTCCTAGAAATAAGCTGAAGGAAATTAAGAAGGGCAAAGATCAGAGTATGCAAACATACTTCTTAAGAATCACTGAGATCAAGAACAATCTCCTATCTATTTGGGAGATCATTACTGACAGGGAAATGGCATTCATGACTCTTCGAGGATTACCATCTAAATGGTATGTGTTCAGGACTACTCTTCTCAACAATAACATAATTCCTGGTTTCGAGGAATTAATGGCAAGATACATTTAAGAAGAAACAAGGATAGAAGAGCAATAAATGCCCATGCCTAAAGGCCCTCCTGTTGCCTTTTCTTCTCATGCTAAGAAAAGAAATAATTCTGGGACTAAATCAAAAATAAAGGTTGGACCTAAGGGTGGAAAAAAAGGATGATGTTACATTTGTGATAAAGTAGGTCACTATGCAAGAGAATGCTTTGATAGAAGGGACTCACACCGGGACAATGATCAAAATCCCTCTCATGGAAATCAAAGGAATGGCGAATCTAATAACAGAGGTAAAAGGAGTGCTAGAAATCAACAAAGAGGACAATCATTCAAGAAGGCTAGAAATTCCAAGTATGAATCTAACATTGGTGACAATAAGTAGGATGAATATTATCTACCAGCTGCTCTGTCTACCTCTGCTCCTTCAGACTCGCTGGGAATTTGGCTTATTGATAGTGGTGCCTCAAGGCACTTCACTCGTTACAAAGAAGTTCTCCATAATCTGATAGAGAAAGAAACCAACATGGAAATTGTCCTTGGAGATAATATGAAATATCCCATAAAAGGTGTAGGTAATGTCTCTCTTAAATTGAATCAAGGTAATACGATCCACTTACAAGATGTGTTATATGTACCTGACCTCAAAAAGAACCTGGTGTCCATTTTGGCAATGGAAGACAAAGGCTACAAGGTGGCTTTCAACGATGGCAAGGTACGTACAAGGAAAAACAATATTAAAGATGCCTTCACTCTTGGGTTTCAAGTTGATTCATTATATCAGGTCGGAGGAAGTCTGCTAGGTGTCATGTCTTGTGACACATCTCAAGCCTTGATCAAGACTAAAAAGAAGATCAAGATATTAAGGACTGATAATGGGATTGAATATGAATCTAATGAGTTTCATGACTTTTTTAAAGAGGCTGGAATTAAGAGGGAGAATACTACACCATATACTCCTAAATAGAATGGTGTGGTGGAAAGGAGGAACCGTACGATTGTGGAAGCTATCCATGCCATGCTCCATGATCAAAGACTTCCGAAGTTTCTATGGGCCGAAGCTACAAACACCGCCATATATGTAAAAAACTGATGCCCTCATCAAGCATTGGGTTCCAAGACTCTTGAAGAAATGTTCATTGGTAAGAAACCTGATGTATCTCATTTTAGAATTTTTGGAAGCCCTGTATATTTTCATGTGACGAAAGGGAAAAGGAATAAATTGGGTGCGTCTGGAAAGAAAGGAATCTTCATGGGCTATGGTGAAAATACTAAGGGCTATAGAATCTATGTAACTAGTCAAAGGGAAGTCGTGATTAGTCATGATGTCACCTTTAACGAAGATATGGCTCTCAGCAAGGTGGACAATCTTCCGACTTTGAGGAGCTCTCAAGAAGCCAACACTAGGGAACTGAAAGAAAAGGATGATGAAACAATGCCTGATGTGGAAGAACCCATGGATGCTATTGATCCACCTGAGCCTTTCTCTTCTAGGAAGAGGCTCTCTTGGCTTAGGGGGCTACTCGATGATGCTAAAGGACACACTGCACCTTCAGAAACCTTCCGTGAAAGTAAGAAACCTAACAGGTATCAGGGATACCTGACCATCATGAGCACGATCATACAAAATGAGCCTTCATCATTCTCAGATGCCATTAAGCATCAATGGAAGGATGCTATGACTGAAGAGTATGAGTCTATTATGAAGAATGATGTCTGGGAAGTATTTCCCAAACCCCAGGACAAGACAGTTGTCACTTCTAAATGGCTTTACAAGATAAAGCATGTAGCAGATGGAAGTTCAGAAAAGTATAAGGCTTGTTCTGTCACTTGTGACTTCTCCCATAAGGAAGGTATAGACTATGACGTTATATTTTCACTTGTTTCCAGATATACCACCATCCACTTGATCATAGCAATTGTGGCTACACAAGGATGGAATATACATCAGATGGATGTAAAGACCACATTCTTGCATGGTTCGATCAAAGAAGAGGTCTATGTGAAGCAACCTAAAGGATTTGAGATTCATGATCTAAAATCTCATGTGTGCAGGTTGAAGAAGGCCCTCTATGGGCTGAAGCAAGCACCACGAGCATGGTGTGAGAGGATTGATAGCTACTTGATGAAGCTGGGATTCAATAGGAGTGAAGTCGATCCTAACCTTTGCTTTAAGGTTGAAGATGAAAAACCTCTCATACTGGTGCTGTATGTTGACGACCTCTTCCTAACAAGTGCAGACCCTCTCATTCACAAATGTAAGAGGGAGTTAGCTTCTGAATTTGAAATGAAGGACCTAGGCTTGATGCTATATTTCCTAGGACTTGAAGTTTGGTAGAAGCCAAGGGAAATTTTCCTATCTCGAGGAAAATATGTGGTGAAGATACTGGAAAGATTCAGTATGGTGGACTGCAAGCCCATAACTATCCTGATGGAGCTTGACTTCAGAAAGTTAAGCGGTAGTGCTGCTGGAACTGGTTTATGAAATTCCACCGAGTATCGACAACTCATTGGAGAATTAATGTTCTTAGTGAACTCTCATCTAGATATATGCTTTGTAGTGAACACATTAAGTCAACATATGGTTGAGCCTCACCACATACATTGGATTGGTGCCAAGAATCTGTTAAGATATCTTCATGGCACAATCACTTATGGGTTAAGATACACTATTGGAGATGTGAGACTACTTGGATACACTGATGTTGATTGGGCAGGCAATGAGGTGGACCGTAAGAGCACTTCTGGGTGTTGTTTCTCCTTGGGATCTGCTTCGATATCCTGGATGAGTAGGAAGCAAAAGTTGGTGCCTTTGAACACCACCGAAGCAGAGTATATTGCTGCTAGCATGGCCTCTTGTGAGGCAGTCTGGTTGTGAAAACTCTTCAGTGAGCTCTTTGGATTTACATTGGATACCACCATGATCCTATGTGACAACCAGAGTGGGATTCGTTTGTCAGAGAATCCCATATTTCATGATCATTCCAATCATATCGATATCAAGTACCACTATATTTGAGATATGGTGCAGCGAGGAGCAATAAGGCTCGAACATATCGATACAGATGAACAACTCACCGACATTCTGATAAAGACCCTAGGGAAGGTCAAATTCCTGACTTTCTGAGAACAACTTGGTTTCACTCAAATACCCTCTGATGAGGGTCTTGTATGATGTATTGAGCTCTGGGAGCTCCGGGGGGGTGCGGGGTACTCCTTGGAGCAACATACGACCACAGGGTGATTCACCATCCCCTAGTGGTGTACGTGTACAAGGTAAAAGAATAAAAAATTTCCCTGTGACACCCCGTGGTGACTACGTAGCAGGATGATTAGTTCTCCTATGAGGTCTGGATGATGTGTTCTCCATGACAATTGTGTAGCAGGATGATTAGTTCTCCTGTGAGGCCTAGATGATGTGTTCTCCATGGCGATTGTGGACAAGATGATTCTCTCTCTTGTGGCACAGGATGATTCACTCTCTTGTGGATAGGATGATTTTCTATCCTATGGAAAAGATGATTCGTTGTCTTGTGGGATAGGATGATTCGCTCTCCTGTGGATAGGATTGATTAGTTCTCCTGTCGGGGCATCCTACCCATGTAGTCTAGGACTCATGGGAAGTACCTCTCATCTGATCAATGAGTAGGGAAATGAGGATAGGGACCATAGTAGTACCGATGGATGCATCGTTGTATCTACTGTACTCCCTATGCTAGGATGACCTTCATTGATCTGGGATCAATGATACTAGTTTGGAACCAGTGGTAGGAGTTGTACCCACTATGACACTGACTTTGGGTCAATTGAGGACTGGTCTAGGACCAGTGGTACACACTCTGAGACTGACTTTGAGTTAGTGGAGGATGATACTAGTCTAGGACTAGTGGTAGGAGTTCTACCCACTATGACATTGACTTCAGGTCGGTTGACGACTAGTCTAGGACCAGTGGTACACACTCTGATACTGACTTTGAGTCAGTATGGTATGATACATCCTTGATCATTTCTTCTTCATAATTCGGACAAAGAATAGAAGAGCAAAGCATAACAGAGTAGAGCAGAGTAGATCAGAATAGAGCATAACAAAACAAAGCAGAGCAGGCATAATAGAGCAAAGCAGAGTAGGGGTTAAGCTGTACAGGGCAGTGCATTTGACGGATGAATAGTAGCGACTAGAAGATGAATTGCAGATGGAGTTCTCCCTAGTTGAGAGGGAGTGTTAAAATTGGCAACTAGGGATAAAATCCATGTGGGTCATCTTATTCATGGTTGATAATATTTTTATTAGATTCCTCTCATCGAGAGGTGTAGGATTGATCTAAAGATCATTTGATTCTGATAAGTATTTATGGAGATATGAATTTATTTTGATTATGGAATAATTATCAAGCCGACCAGCAACTCATGTAGGCTCAGAAGCCCAACAGTCACATCTATTCAATCATAAACATTTGTATATAAATACAAGAGGTCTTTTCCTCATTTGGACACATTCTCTCATCACATCTCTCTCTCTCTCCTGTGCAGAAAAGAGGTCCTTCTCCTACTGCATAGAAAGGGACTCTTCTCTCACACGTGTGGAAGGAAGGATGCAGATTTAGGGTTGCAACTACAGATTAGAAGTTTGACCAGCATTGACCATTTTTCTCTCTTTTAGAACTATGATATAGGTGGAACTAACTCTCCTCGGAAGGCCACTTTTTTTGGTGAAGGAATCAAGCCGATCTGACGGTCGGTTTGCAAGATATTGTCTGCCCTAGTTGAGGGCTAATCTATGGTTTGCTATTGTTGATGTAAATTAGATTTATGTACTATTTCCGTTTGCTGAATTACTGAAGATAAAGGAAGATTTGATCAAAGGGTTTCTCCATATTGGGGTTTATCCCTGGCTAGCCACCACATCTTGTCTCTCTTGTCTTGGCTTGTTTTCGGTCGATCGTTTAATGTTCTATCTACACTTTACTTAATGTACACATGATATCATAATCTGTGGATAATAATAAGAAAAAGAAGTAAACTGCTCTAAGCATAGAACATACCATAACTTAACATTCTCTTTTTCCTCCATCATCATCTTGTCATGATAAGATAAAGTACCTGCAACTAAAAACCACTCATGAAAGGATGACAACAGTCCAAAAACTCTTAATTTGACATGTTCCATGAACTCACTTGTTAGGGACAAAAATGGGTGGTTGAATGAGTGATTGACTCATGCATTTCATAGCTTCATAGGCCAAGGTTAGGGGCTAAGGCTTGATACTATGAAATGCATAGTTTAGGATGTCTAGGGCCAAAGAATTATGAAATTGAGGGGTTCGAGACCTCAAGGACGGGGTTTTAGGCTCGAGGTTTCCTAATGCACAATTTTGGAAGGAAATACTTAAGGAAATACACAGTTGATGGAATCAGGAGGTCAATCTTGAGGCTTAAACCTTAAATATGCCCAATACATAGTTCTAAGAGGCCAGGCTAGGTGACTACATAGTTGAGGGGCTCAAGAGGTTAAGGTTGAGGCTTGAGACTTGGAGTTTCCCAAAGCGATGTTCCGGAAGGAGAATAAGTTGGGAGCTTGCATAGTTGAGGCATTCTATGGATCAAGCTTGAGGCTTGAATTTTCCCAATGGTAAGTTTTGGAGGGAGAAAATTATATTGGATTGAAAAATTGTGCTTCTCAAGGCATCAAGCTAGAAGATTGAGGCTTGACACTTCGAGGTGCACAGTTGTGGCTAACTAGGAGGCATAAATTGGGCGGTTCTAGAGCTCAAGGGTCAAGGTTGGGCATTGTGACTACGTAGTACATATTTCCAAGAGGTAAGGTCAAGGCTTGAGGGCTTAGACTACATAGTGTGTAGTTTAGAATGGCTGAGTGAATTCAAGTTGCCCAAGAGTGAAATTTTTTGTATAAGGCTAAGTGTGGGATCAGTGAGATGAAAATGAAGAAGGAAAAGACTTGAGCATGATCATACACTTAGAACACTTGAAGACACAACATGGATTACCCATAACACATCAAAAACGCACTATCCTCAATTAATGACATTGTAATGACTTTCCTCAAGTGTGACACTAAAGATACACTTTGTGATGATAGTGACCACACTTGTGCGACAATGCATGAAAATTTGGGAATGAGTGTAAAAAATGTCTAAATGACTAGTAGGACTCATCAATACCAAATTTTCCCCTTGAAACAAGACAAAATGCCACTTATTTTGATAAGAGACACTTCCCATGCTAAAAGATGAACACTTGTGATATCAAAAGAAAAGCGCGAGTGACACTTGCGATATGAAAATGATGATGAAAGAGACACATGTTAGAGAAAAGATAAAATGAAAATAATAGTAATTAAAGTGAAATCAAGAGAAAGAGATAGTAGAAAACATGAAAGTGACAATTGCGAGAGTGAAGGCACATAAAGGCAATAGTTTGAAAAAAATCACTGAAATAGACGTACATTCTCAACCAAAAGTGAGAGATTGTCAATGAAAGTGTGAACTAAATATTGAAACATGTTGAACATCGCACATCCACAATCTAGATGGACTTGTCCTATGCATATTTAAACTTGCATAAAAGAGTGAGCTCATGAACTTGTTGCGAATTGATCATGTGTGAACTTGTTCCTTTGTCACTTATCAATCGAACATAAAGTGACTACAGAATGAACGATCACAAGATCCATAGTAGGCTCCAAAATTAAAATGTAGAAAAAATTTTGGAGGGTGTTTGTCATAATGACAACGCTTGGCGACACACTGCTATAACTCCAACTTCTTTGCCTTGGTCAAATATTATGTGTAGGGCCTAGCTTCTTAGGAAGTATTGGTTCATCGTTCAGATTACTTTGGCTTCCCCACTTACCTCGTGTATTACATAGTTCCCTTCATCCTTTCTCAGTTGAACACAATAATAAAGTAAGCTATATCACAATGTTTTGAATCAGGAAAAGGGTAATTTTTCTTGCTAGCTTAAGGTATTTAGAGTATAGTTTTTCATATTTTGCATTTCTCTATTGCCAATAAGCTTGGACATTATCTTGGAAAAGTCACTTTAGGAACACAAGCATTGCTCCACTATTAGTGAGCCTGGATGGTACCCCGAAGTAGTTGCTTGTTTCACCTCCCTGCGAAGGAAGCCTTTCTCTTGTTTCACCCTTTATTTATTTATTTTATAAATGTCTGTGCAGCAACACTTATTCATTTCATGGGGTGAAAGGGGGATCCTCAATTATTGAGAGCATAAGAGGTTGTTTCTTCAGAGAAGAATATGTAAAACTTATGATATTGGTTTTCTCATTTAGATTTTCCCCTTTTCCTTCTCTACTTGATCAGATAAGCATGGAAAATTTTGAAACATAAAGAACCGAGTCTAGGCATGAGTTTTCTAGAATAAACACAGATATCACATTTTGACACAAAGCTTTCCTTACGCAAGGATCATATTTTCCATTAGAACATTTTCAACCAAAAGATGTAACCAAAATGAATAAGAGGGACTAAGGTTAGGCAATTGTTACAGTGTCACAAGACCCTTCTCTATTTTTCCACATTATCTTTCTAGCTAAAGGGAACATCCTTCATGCGAATTCTAATTAAACAAAACACAAAAGACAATACACAACAAGGAAATAAAACCGAAAACATAATGCAATACAAAAGTTAGACAACACAAGAAGGACTATAGAAAATGAGTGCAGGATGAATGTGAAAGGGAAGCAAATATGCAACAAGACCTACTCCTAACGTAACTAGCTAGAAGGCCAGGGTCATGTATAATGAAGCATCCAATGTAGCCATTATAGCTACTTTTGATCTACATACACAAATATACAAGCAATTAAAACAGATATAGAAAATTGTGCAATGGAAAATATAAAATCTTAAATAACTTGCACAATAAATTGAAGGTCTTATCTATCAGTAGAAAGATATGTCATAGACACTAATTCTTACAAGCTCACATTCTTAACTTTTTGATGGAAAACCATAATTAAATAAACCTAAGAAGATTCTTGTGAATGTATCTTGATCTTCATTGTACTCCATAGCAAGCATGATGAAAGACTGAAACTTGTTATTTGTGATGGATATTTGCAAATAATATTGCTCCAACCATTCAGGGATCGGATCGTGAAATTCAAAACAATCCTCTTAAAAAACTTGAAATCCTTGAAATGATGAATTTTCAACTAAAGGAATGGGATCAAGATGAGAATATTGCGAAGGAAAATGAATCCAATCATATTCAGAGGGCTTGTCAAGATAGTGACGACCTGACATAACCATCTACAAAGGCTGAAGTGCCTCAACTACTTGACAAGTACCCGAATAGTGAGATGTTAAACCATAGAGATCAAAGGATGTAAAACAATTGTCATCGGACCCTACTCTTCTACCTAGAACTACACAAATATTGAGGTTGTCTTGCAGGGCAACCTACACTACGCAATCCTGGAAGTAAGCAAGCTTACTCTCTCCTAGAACTGTGTAGAAGTTGTCCCCAAGAACAATCTAGCCTGTGTGTCCTGCAAGATTACTCATCAAGCCTCCCTCAGGTCAACTAGAAAACCTAAATTGCACTATGATCCAAGGCAGCATTTCTCCCCAAACTGCACAGAAGTTTCCCAACTCCCTGCCTTGCACTTCCTGTAGAAACTGTGTAGACATGTGAAACAAGCCTCTTCTACCTATCATTGCATTGTCCCAGGAAACTATGAAGATCTAATTGGTAGGCCCCCTACTAGCTTGCTATGCTCTCCCTCTAAAAATTTCACATTTTTTACTAACACTCTCCCTATTGCCCCACTTTGGACTCATCTCGGAAACTATGTAGTCATGTCGGGAAGGCCCCTGCTACCTATCCTGGACTACCCCTCAGAATTGCACAATTGTGACCTGCAACTCCCCGTAGTCTAATCCAACCTTGCTATGGAAAAATATGCAAAAATGTATGCCAATGCTTCCTGCTACCCATTTTGTCTTCCTTGGAGAAACTGCACAGATTCCTAGCTAGACCCCCATTGACCTACCCAACCCTCATCTTGAAAATTGCATTGAACTATCGAGCAGTTCCCCTTGACACCCTCCCTTGTCTTCCTCCTAGGAACTGCACAGTCCTGCCCAGCTGGGTTCCACCTTGCAACTGTCACTCCTGTCTCATATTGCGCAAATATGTCTCCTAGTGAAATTTACATAATTTTTCCAGAAAATGCTTTGAATCCCCTCATCCTGACCTGAGTTGTTCTCCACACAGTTTTAGTGTCATGTCCTCCCTCTCAGTCACCTCGACCTGAAACATGAGGACAATGCATCATGCTAGACTAGGACATTTTGGATTTCATGTCGTCTGGTCATGAGTGTTTACAGGAACGTGTACATTGATGGAACATGGCGTGACAATGAACATGATGAAGAAGGAGCACATGCTAAAATAATTGCTTGTAGTTGAATGAATGAACAAAGCACATCATGTAGAAAGCAAAATATACACATGCATGGAACCATCTTACGAAGACCAAGACCATTGAAGACCTTGCAACACCAAGCTATGCGAAGATGAAGAAAACATACATTCAAGGAGACATCCATAACTTAATAGCACAACAACCTAACATGAACACCACAGTCAACTAGTGCATGTCAATAGTGTCATGTCGAGTTGTGTTATGAGTTATCTCAACAAACTCACTACTATGAGTAGTAACTGTTGTAGTCAGATGTAATGTAAAGTGAAATTCCAAATGTAATTAGTGGAAGGCAAATAATCATATCTAATGTAAAAATTTATATTTAATGAACTTGAAGAGTCATGAGAGTAGTCCAAGAGTCAAAGGGGAATGTCAATGGTCACCCCACCCTTTGCTATATATATAACCTCATAGCTCATAGAACGAGCTTTTGGGAGCCAAGCGTTTTCTATGCATTGCTTAGGGAGGGCTTGGAGAGTATTGTGATGAGCCTTGGCTTCTCCATAATGAGCGAGTACGTCTCTTTGGAAGAACAAGCGGTGTTGATTGTAACATTCCACTATTATCGCTACTGGCTATCATGGTTATATGTATGGATGGAACTCTTAGGTTCCTATACCAATAGTAGTCGTAATGTTTGAATGACTGAGATTAAACCTATAATATGTACATACCTTTGCTTTCTACAAATGTTTTCCATATTCAAAAAATTAAAAAATGTAAATAGGGTATGTCCTAAAAGAATAATCAAAGGACAAAAACAACAAAAAGGTCAACAAAGATGAAAAATATGAACCCCAAGAAAAGAAAAAGACCATGGAAGTGAGCAAGCCAAAATGCCACTACTATTTACTTTTATGCATCATAAATGTTGTGTGCAGCTTGTAATCTTTGCCACAATCCATGATAGTCAAATTGTTTAAACTTGGCTATTTCATGTCTCAATATCATGTCTATAGATAGAGAATAAATATTTGACCAATATATTTAATCTTGGTAGATAATTAGATAGGTAGAGTAAATAAAAGGAGCTCAACTGTTTAATCTGGGCCCTTGGATGTAATAAGGTTAGATTTAGTTAGTTTACTATTGTAAAAGAGAAAGAAAAATGTTTGATAAGGGTTTGCTAGCTCAAATGCACTCTAATAAGGAGAAGTAAAAATGGTAGGATGAGTACGTGGGTAAGAAGAAGAAAGGTTGCAGAAAGTGTGATGATTGACTAGGGAAAAGCACATTTATCATCTTTCAACATGTATTTCAAATGTGAATGGGCACTCAAGCATGCAGATGAATATCAAAGTCAATTAATTAATTTCCCTCATTCATTTCACCTTTTACTTAAATAATTTCCCACAATAAAGTTTAAAGTACTTAAAAACCCTAAGTTAAAGAGGCTCAGAGCATTTCTTTATCTTTTGAAGGGACCGAACCCTCGGCTCAATGACTTATAGGCAATAAGTACTAAAACCCCCTCATAAACATTCATTCCCCCCTTCAATTCATTCATTTTTCCTAATAATACTCTTTTCCTAAGGTTAAATCACTTTTACCTAGGAAAAGTATTTCCCCCCCCACATAAATCATTTTCATATAAAAAACCCATAAAAACATTATATCCTAAGTCTTTATGTGATTATCAGAAAGAATTAAAACATGAGAAATCATATATTTGAGATATTGTGCCCCTTTTCCGCTTATTTGATTAAATTACTAATTTATTTATTAAATCCATAATGAAAACATGTTTCCCGTATATATACAAACTCCCACAATATTAATCCTGGTTTAAATATATAAACTAAAGTTTCTACCCTAGACCCACTAACTAATCGATCCTCGATTAAGTTAGTTAAAAAACACAATTGAATCCCACTCGATGCCTTAACCCCTGCCTTAATCTCGCATTAAACCTAAACCGTGACGCTTAAACACTTGTCGGGCCCCCCCATTACCCTCCACGCAACTCCATTTCCCGACCACCACACAATCTCTCCCCTCCCCATCTGACGACCCGTGTTGATTTCAGAAGGGCTCGAAATCTGAATGTTACCCACACGAAAAGGGTTGCTTTCTGCTAGGCCCCTAATGCGACGTGGCGCTCAATGAATGGAATCAGGTGGCCTTCCTCCAATACCACCCAACGTCCAAAATATGTGTGAAGTAAACCACTTACCGCCAGCGTGCTACATGCCACAACATCCACTGTTCACCCTACTATGCGACAAATGACCACTGTACACCCATACCCACTAAATTTACTTTCTCGCATAAAGCCAAAAAAGCCCCAAATTATTGTTTTTATCTTTTTTTTTAAACTGTAAACTTCCATGCACATGCCTGTGAATGTCCAAGTCGCCAACACACATACAATTGCACCTTGAAGATGCTACAAAGCTCCTAGATCGCCTTCCAGCCTGCTCGTAGCCTTTTCAACCGTTCACAGTTGCCAGTTATCTGGTTCAGACCCAGTTTTCTTCAAATTCCAGGTATTGAAGCCAAAATTTCTAGGTATTTAATCCAGAATCCATCGAAAACCCTGTCAATTTCTGAACTAGTCACGAAGTTTTCTTAATTAAAATTAAAGAGAAAAATTTTTCACTTAAAACCCACCTAGAATTGAACCACCTTTGCCCTAAATAACTGACAATTTACCTCCCCCATTCTCAAATCCACAAGAATTGAGAATGGCAGCCCCAATTGCCATGGATGTCAGACCAATTTCCACTCCTCACCTGGACTTGGACCACCTTCCCCTTGCTAATAAAGATTTCCAAATCAAGGACACATCTGTCCATGAATCCCCTCTCAAATTATACTACCGATACAGATACCAATATCTAAACCGTGCTGATAAAATAGGTCTTTGGGAGTCTAATTTTCGCAAGTATCAATTCCGCGAGGTGCACATATTTCCAAATATTGTCCATTATTTCCATGCAAACTACATCCCCAGTCAAAGAGTAGTTATGTCCCCCAACCAAACCATACTTTTCACCATCACTGCTGAGTCAATCAATGAAATGCTGCAACTACAACTAGGGCAAAACCTAACCCCAATTTCTATTGGAGATGTATTGGACCGATTCCCCAAGCTAAACACTACCAAGCTTCCTGAAATGTTCCAAAATTTAATTGTAGAAGTGAAACATATTCCAAAAGATCCTCCCCCATATGTATATACCATATCTTCCAAATTTGTCCAGGACATTGTAGCAATGATATCTAGTATCCTAGGCTATACCACCAGCGAGTATATAGATGAAATCCTCTTAGCCTTCATGTCCATTTTCACTCTAGGACAACCTCCTACTATCATGTATGATTATGCCAAGTTCATAGCTGATAGGATGCATGACCAATTTCTTAGGATAAGTAATGAGAGAGTATTCAAGTATTCCTCAGTTTTGTACCACCTTTTCCTATATTACCAAGCTGACAAGTTCCCCTTTACTCTCCAAAAGCTTGATACTAAAGGTCATGCTAGGTTACTGATTTTTCGGACACCTTTGATCCATAAGTATGACTCCCCATATCCCTATATAGGTTCATAAATCTTTTTGTACATCCTATAGTGACAATGCTGATAGGCAGCCCTCCTCCAAGAATTAGTTTAGATATCATGAGGATTCTACAGCTTTCAAAACAACACAAAGTGGGAAATTGGTACTTGTACCAAAATCACATTGAAATGAGGATTTATGGCTATGTGCTGGCCCCATATAAACTACCCAGATACCTCCCAATGAGGTTATTTTCTCTAGAGTACTATAGGCAGATAATCAATTCACACGAGATGCATTTTGTTAAAGCCAAACAGAAGACTCAGCTCAGAATCAAAGATCAACTAGGCCCCTTTGTGTGTAATAGCTGAGAAGCTAGAAAAGAAGCAGAGAAAATCATTTAGAGACTTAAACTAAAACAGAGCTTCATGTGGAGATATGATCCCTTAGACTTCATCTGCAACAGAAGACAGAAAAACAAGATGGCTCCCTACATTCACCACAGAATCCACGAAATAGAAAAATATGCAAATCAACTGGAATGGGTGCAGAATACTTTAGTTGATAGAGATAGCACTAAAGTTGCTATTGAAAATACTCTAATTGATCTAGAGAAACATCTTGATGAGGGTTCTTTCATGTTGGTGCTAGGAGGATCTTAGGTCCAAGAAGAATCTCAAGTCCAAGAAGAATCTCAAGCCCAGGAAGAATCACAAGCACAGGGAGAATCTCAGGCACAAAGTGAATCACATGTAGAAGAAGAATCCCAGGTGCAAGAAGAGTCAGAACAACCAGACCTATCAGAGGAGTTAACTCAAATAGGTATACCAGAGCCCATCATGAGTACTCCCCCAGTCTTGCGAACTCCTCTAAATGGGGAGAAAATCCTTAAAAGAAATAGGGAAGAGGCCACTACTTCAGGAAAAGGAACCGCACAGGCATATGTAGAGACCAGCCTAGTCAAAAGGCAAAGGATAAATCCTATCTTTGGATAGAAATTCACAGAAGAAATAGTTGGGGCCACCAGCACAGAAAGAGAAGGAAGCATGCATGCCACTCCCTCTCAGGGCACACTAGAACCTTCCACTTCACAGACTCAGAGGTTGGAAAGGCAACAGATTGTTGAAGTGTCCTCATTCAGGATGCAAGCTGATAGAGACCAAGACATTAGAGAAAGGTACAAGGACATTAAAGCCAGAAATGAGAGGCTAAAAGCCCAAGCTTATGCACAGTACTTAAAGATGGCTCCTACCAATCAGACAAGGCTTATGTCGACCTATGATGTGAAAGAAGGAAAAATGCAAATGACATTCATGAAGCCTACTACTCAGCAACCAAGAATAGTAGCAGACTTCAAAAAGGTAGAATTTGAAGTATTGGCAAAGGACATTCATCCTATTGACCAGATTGAGTTACACAATCAGACAGGGTAGATGATTTACTCCACCTTGACAGGGAAAGCCATTGCAGCCCACCAATTGCAAAATTCCCTTAATAACATATCATCTCATTTCCAATTGGAAAAGGCCTCTTCACAAGCCAAAGATACTAGAATCAAGTCCTTAGACGACTTAATCATTGAGGTGGGACACGATCCCAAAGATGTAAAGGCCACTGAAAACTTGATAAAGAAGAAGAATGATGAGATAGTTTCTTTGATGAAGCAACTTAAAATTCCACCATTACATCACCCACAAATAACATAAGTCCTAGAGACACAAAAAGGACAAGAAGATCTTATGGACTTGGTCCTAAAGCTAAATGACCAATTGAAAGAAACAAAGAAGGAGTTAGACACATTGATTCAGTCCAAAAAAAGTGACTTGGCTACCACTCCTGGGACTGCCATTCCCATTGTTTCTACTGCAGTTCCTTCAACATTGGCAACATTATTGGCACCCACAACTCCACCTGCAAAAGCACTGCCAATCACCATTGAATCTACAGTAGTAGGTACTTCAATAGAGAAAACAACAGAGCTAGTAAAATTCATTGAGGAGATGTCCATCTAGGCAATAGAGCTCAAAAGGCTAAAAGAGAAAGTGGAAGGCCTATAAACTGACTGTAAGCTTGCCCAAATTCAGCAGAGAGAAGAAACACAGAAAGCCCTAAGGATGGGTGAGAAGATAAAATTCCTAGAAAAATATTTAACACTGCAAAAGCCACTAGGACAGACCAAAGAGATGCCCTGGGCCAATTTCATTGACTCTGTCAATGATATTTGTCTATCAATTCAAGTTATATTTGAGCAGACTGAATTGGTGAAAGTGGCCACTGAGGCTACTCAAAAAGTAAGGGAATATTTAGGAGATCAACTTGAGGATGCAAATCGACTCATCCACTTCCTGAATGGCAAGAAAAAACATGAACTTAATGATCTTGGTGTAGAGGATAGGACTGAAGCCATCCTAGAAGTTAAAAGGGTTCTTTCCAAAAGAAACCTTATGGTCAACTTAGAAGAAAAATGCCATAACATGCAGGTGGCCATTGACAGATTCATGGCTAAATTTCAAATTTTGAGGGACAAAGGCCTTCCCAGTCCTATGGTCATCCATGATAAACTTATGACCCAATTGGACTACACTGACAAATTAAAGAATCTTGCCAAGGAACAAGCAAGCACTTCAGGTATCAAAGCCTTGCCAACTGGAAAAGTATTGTATGATACTTTGGAGAATCTATTTTTTCTAGAGCATGAGGTGAAACATTTGTTTGTCACCAAGCCCAATTTTTCTAAATACACAGAGGCAAACGAAATTTACAAAAGAATGTTGAAAGTAAAGTTACCCGAGGATTAATGGTGGGAAAAAATGACAGATTTACTATAAGTTACCATAGTAAATCTGAAGGCAGCCAAATGAATCAGGTAAAAGACAGATTAGCAGGGTCAAAGAGTAGCAGGTCAAAGAGTATCAGTGAAAGATTAAAGATAAAGATGATTCCAACATGCAAATATCAGCTAAATTAAAGGGCTCAAACTCAACTGCAACAGCCAGCACTAACACAATAAAAGGGACAGCATGATGCAGTTTTCCATCCGTCTCTATCTTCATGCTTGAAGATATTTTTATTTCCTAAATTAAATCTCAAACTGTTATGGGATATTTTGTAAATGTTTTTGTATAAATACTTCATATTTCAAAGTATTTGGCATGGATTCCAAGACATTTCTGTAGACGTTTCTCTCAAATCAAAGTCTTATTGTATCAAAATACTGGATTGGCTTGCTAGATCATGGAATAAAGCTCATATATTTTTCATGATTCTTGTGTAAAGCGAAAATCAAATAAGTATTCTCTCATGTGTATTATTGTTTTTCCTTATGTTTCTTAATAATCATATGTGTTTTATGAAATCTGAATGTTAAACTACGAATGATATTTCAGAACTAGCGTAAATGCACTCTGTCTTAACTATCTACATTCTTAATGTTTTCTGCTAAAACTATCTTAGCTAGGGAATTTTTAGTTGCTCCTTAGCTTTCGTAGTTTTCCTTTTTCGTCTATGTAGGAAAGGATTCTTAATTTCCCTTTGTTGATGATCACCCTTTGTTCTGCATTCTGATCCCGGTCCAAGGATTCTTAAGTGCCCTTCACCCTGGTTAGAATCATTCCATCCATTAGCCCTTGAAGGTTTGCCTTTTGCTTTGCTAGCCTGCCCTGTGAACATTCCATTTAATGATCTGATCCAGTTATGCTATCCTTTTATTGATGCCATATCCCAATGGTTTGAAGAAGCTATCTCTATCCATCAGCTCCTAGAATTCCACCACCCAACCAAAATAAAAACCTTATGAGCACTAAGAACTAGCCTAAAATCCTCACCCAAACAAAGTTAAATTATAAAGAGTGAGCCCTCTCTTTATTTAGGTTGGCTAGAACTTGAGTCTGAAGATTGATTTATGGTTACCTCATATTATTCCTTCTTTTGATAACTTCTAGGGAAAACTTATGAGTGATAACAGGAACTTTCACTTTATATAACATAACAGAGCCAAAATGTCTTCATGCATATGTTTTTATTGTAGTTTGACTATTCTCGTTACCTTAGAAATGTATGTTGTTTAACTTACAAATTTGTGTATGAACTATTTTTTATACTATTGTATGAATCTTGTTGAAGTTGTGTTGTTGGTTTAACCCACCACTTTCGATTGTTGACTATTCTACTTTCCATCTTGTGTTGTCATTCAACACATGGGTTCCTTTCAGGCTGCATACTATTACATGCTTCTAAGGGATACACTCCTTTTTTACCTTTGTTTGTTAGAACCTGCCCATACATCTCTCTTGACTCGCTGCAAGGTCACGCACTTGCTTTCAACAAAGATATCTTTCTTACCTCTATGTGTTATCCCAGTCAAGAAATAGATTTACTACCCACTGTTGGGACTCCTACAACAAACGGTTTGAAGTCTAGTTGGGACTTCATACCGGGGAGATCACCTGACATGTTGGCAACTCCGGCACCATCAACACTTTGGTAATCTTGGTAGTCAATCAAATGCAATTGGTTTGCCTAATCAATTTTAAGTCTTGGGAAACAATCATTCTAATGAGGATGCATCCGTTGATATATATGATGATGAATTCCTAAGTGTAATAAATAATCTTTTAGTTTCTCAAGGAGATTTTGTTTTGAAATATTTAGATCTTAAACTTGTTTTTTTCAAAGAAGTTTCATTTATAAACATTTCTGCCTCTTCACCTCCATATCCCTTGTACTCTACCGTTTATAATGAATCAACTTGCAATGGAGATTGTTAATTCTTTTCATGTTTTTTATCTCATGGGTTGAATCTTGAAATGACACGGGATAGTGAGATTATCCATGATGAAGAAAAAAGCAATGAAATTATAGAGCATCCTTTCCATCCCTTATATTTCTTGCCTTGTATAGGGGCAACTCTTCGACTCTTTGTGATCATGACATTTTTCTTATTCATACATCCTTAGACTTGTGATCAGAAGAATATTATGACTTGAGTAATATGTTTGTTGAAATTGAAAAATATGATCAAACTAGTGGTGTAGATAGCTACCATCGAGACAATGGTAATCCTGTTTACTTAACCGATAACAACTATCCACATGAAATTTGCAATCTGAATCAATTTACAAGCTGTTTTTATATATCTTTTCAAATTTCTAGAACTTTTCAATAAGTTGAGGTACTTCAACTCTTGTTGATGGTTATGTCAGATTCTTGCGATCCTGGTGAAATTCCTGAACCATGTTAGATCTATATTTTCTCACAAAATTCTTTCATTTGTATTATTTCACTGGATTCAAATTTGTTCTTGATGGATTTCAGGATCTCTCATTATAATTTTCCTATTTCTCGAAATTGGGTTTCTGATCATACCACTATAGTGAATTCATTCTCATGCAAATAACTTGTATTGAATTTGGGTTTGGAGTGTATGCCTTTCGTGAATGTGCAAGATAAAAAGCTAAGCTATTTGAACGTTACATTTGGCCGAAGAACTCATATCTGTTGAGTGCTATGGTGGATAATCAACTCCTAGTCTCTATTTTGAATGTCTTGATGACACTAGAAATCCTCTTGAGTGTTAGCAAGTGCTTGAGTTATGTGTTGAATCAAATTCATCTTCTTCATCCATTGCATGTTGACTGGTTTCATATGCTTACTATACTAGAATTCCTTTGCAATTCTTTCAATGATTACGATTCTTGTACATTCTATCATGAGTTACAGGAAAATGGTGTGTAACATTTGACATGAGAGGAAGCTGGTTCTATTATTCAAATCGAACTATCTTTGTTAACTATTAACTAGGAATATGATGCTTTAATTAACCCCTCTTATCATGATTCTGGAACTGATGACTATCATTCAACTTACCATTTTCCCATCAGCACATATGATGGAAGTTGTTTTACATCCTTTGATATTTATGGTTTAACATCTCACAGTTTGGGTACTTGTCTAGTAGTTGAGGCATCTCACCCTTAGAGGATTGTTATGTAAGGTCCTCACTATCTTGACAAGCCCTCTGATTGTGATTAGATGAATTTTCCCTTATAAGATTCTCATCTTAATCATGTTCCTTTAATTGGAAATTCATATTTTCAAGGATTTCAAGGTTTACAAGAGGATTGTTTTGTATTTCATGATCCAATCACTGAATGGTTGGATAAACATTAGTTGGCAGCCTCCATCACAAATACAAAGTTCCATTCTTTCCTCATGCTTGCTAAGGAGTAGAGTGTAGATAAATATACATCCACAAGAAGCTTCTAAGGTTTTTTTTATTATGGTTTCCATCGAAAGGGTAAGAATCTTAGCTCGTTAGAAGTAGTGGCTATGACATATCTTCCTGATAATAGGAAATACCTTCAATTTGTTGCACAAGTTATTCAAGATTTTATTGTGTCCATTGCACAATGTTTTACATCTCGCATCTTTGTGTATGTAGGTCAGGAGTAGCTAGGATGGCTACAGTATAAGTTTCATTATACATGACCCCACCGTTCTAGTTTGTTAGGATAGGAGTAGGTCTTGCTACATATTATCTTCCCTTGCACATTCATCCTGCACTCATTTTCTATAGTCTTTCTTGTTTTTTCTAACTTTTGTCTTACATTCTGTTTTCAGTTTTCTTTCCTTATTGTGTCTTGTCTTTTGTGTTTTGTTTAATTAGACTTCACAGGAAGGATGTTCCCTTTGTCTCAAAAGATAATGTGGTAGAATATAAAAAGGTCTTGTGACACTACAACATTTGGCTAACCTTAGTCCCTCTTCTTTGTCTTGGTTATACCTTTTGGTCAATGATGTTCTGAATGAAATTATGATCCTTGTGTAAGGAAAGCTTTGTGTCAAACTACAATATCCGTGTCTATTATAGAAACCTCATACCTACACTGGATTATTTATGTTTTAGTGTTTTTCATGCTTATCTGATCAATTAGAGAAGGAAAAGGGAAAGCATACACGAGCAAATCAATATCATCAATTTTATATATGCTTCTATGAAGGAACAACCTCTTCTACTCACCATAAGTCGAGATCCCTCTCCCAACCCATGAAATGAATAAGTGTCAATGCTTAGTTCTTTATAATATAAATTAATAAAGGGTAAAAGAAGAGAAAGGCATCCTACATAGGGAGGTGAAACAAGAAAATTTATTGGGGTACTGTCTAGGTTCACTAGAAACAGAGCAATTTTTGTGTTCCTGAAGTGATTGCGTCAAGGTATTTTCCATGCCTGTTGGCAATGAAGCAACACTAGAGATGAAAAAATATACTTTGAATATCTTAAGCTCATGAGAAACATTACCCTTCTCCTTATTTAAAACATTGCAATATAGATAGATTTATTATTATGTTCAACCAAGAAAGAATGAAGGCAACTATGTTTATAAACGGGTTAAGTGGGGAAGCCAAATTAACCTGAACAATGAATCAATACTTCCTGAGAAACTAGACCCTGCACATAAGATTTGACCAAGGGAGAGAAGCTAGAGTTCTACTAGTGTGTCACTAAATGTTGTCACTACGAAAAACACCCTGCAAAATTTGGCCTACACTTAAATTTTGGAGCCTATTGTGGACCTTGCAATCGTTCATTCCATAGTCACTTTATGTTCGATTGATAAGTGTCAAAGGCAAATGATCACACATGCTAAGTATGCCACAAGTTCATGACCATTCTCTTTTATGAAAGCTTGAATTGGCATAACACAATTCCATCTAGATAGTGTTTGTGCGATGTTCAACCTATGTCAATAGTTAGTGAGAACTTTCATTAACAATCTCTCACTTTTGGTTATGAACGTACTTTAATTTCGGTGAGATTTTTCAAACTATCACTTTAGTGTGCCTTCACTCTCGTGAGTGTCTCTTTCATGTTTTTGACTATTGATTTCACTTGATTTCACCCTAATTACTCTCATTTTCATGTTATATTTTCTCTAACATGTGTATCTTTCATTATCGTTCGCATATCACAAGTGCCATTCACACTTTTCTTTTCATATCACAAGTGTCATATTTTTGCATAAGAATGTTTCTTATCATAGTAAGTGGAGTTTTGGCTTGTGTGAAGGGGAAACTTTTGTATTGATGAGTCCTACTAGTCATGTAGACATGTTTTACACTCATTCACAACATTTCATGCACTGCCACACAAGTGTTGTCATTATCGTCGCAAAGTGTATCTTTAGTGCCACACTTGGGGAAATTCATTCCAATTTCACCACATTAATGATGGTGTGTTATTCATGTGATCTGGGTGATCCATGTTGTCTTTTAAAGAGTTATATGTGTGTTATCATGCTTAAGTCTTATCCTTGTTCATTTTCATCTCACTGATCCCACACTTAGCCTTATCTAGAAAACTTCACTCTCGAGCAAGTTGACTTCAATAAACCTTTCTGAACTACACATTGCGTAGTCTCAACCCTCAAGTCCTGACCTTGCCTATTGGAACTATGCACTACGTGGTCATAGTGCCCAACCTTGACACTTGAGATCTATAACTGTGTAATTGCTACCTCCCAATCAACCATAACTGCACACTACATAGTGTCAAGCCTCAATCTTCCAACCTGACACCTTGGACTATGAAATTGTGCAATCTGTGAGTTTGTTCTCCCTCAAAAATTGTAGATTGGGAATCTTCAAACATCAAGCCCCAATCTTGAAGCCTTAAACCCCTCAACTTCACAATCTCGCATGTTGTTCTCCTTCCATAACTGTGCATTGGGAAACTCCAAGTCTCAAGCCTCAACCTTGAGCTCTTGAGCCCCTCAACTACGTAGTCACCTAGCTTGGCCTCTTAGAATTGTGCATTGGGAAATTTCAACGCTGAAGCCTCAGGCTTGGACTCCTTAGTCCTGCAAATGCATAGTTCCTTAAGTTTTTCCTTTCATAACTACACATTGGGTAACCTCAAGCCTCATACCCCAACCTTTATCTCTTGAACCCATCAATTTCATAATCCTTTGACCCTGGCCATCCTGAACTATGCATTGCATAGTCTCATGCCTCAATTCTAGAACTTGGCCTATGAAAGTGCATAATCCTTAAGTCAAATACTCAATTTGTCACCTGGTTCCTTCCCTAACAAGTGATTTCATGAAACATGTCATATTAGGGGTCTTTAGACTAGTGTCAGCTTGTCATAAGTGTTGAAAATAATACTGAAAGGGGGCGCTGAATCAATATTATCAAATTCTTTTCAATATGTTTTCCCAATTTATACTTTAATTCAATCTTCAGATATTGATCATTAACTTGTATGACAGTACCATATAATAATGACCATGAACAAGAAAAACAAATAGTCACACCAAAGAACACCAGATATAAGGTGGAAACCCAATGTGGGTGAAAACCACCTGCTGCAATATGTCTCTATCTTCTTTCAATTAGAAACTTCTTATACAATGATTTTGTACTGGTGCAGTCCTTTACCAGTACGTAGGCTGCAACCTGCAAAGAGCTACAACTCTCTCTCGTTTTCCACTCTCTCCTGGAAGGGAGCTACAACCCCCTTAGCTTTTTCTTTCTTTAAGGACCATGTTTCATTAATTTTCAAACTAGATCCATGGACATCAAATAGTCATCAAGTACATGCAAATCATCCAATCTCCTTATACAATCAACCAATGAATCACCCAACACTTCAGAATGTTGTAAACAGAAAAGTAATACCAGAAATCTAAACCCAGAATTCTGTTGCAATAGATAAAAGATAGTCAACAAAAGTTTCAAGATAAGCCCACAAATTCACCAAGAGGGGCCTGCGAATATCCACATCTCTTTTGAGTCTAAATTACGTAGATCCACACTGGTGGTTCTTCTGCTCTGCGTACTTCTTCTCAGGTCTGCACTCTCACTATCTGACAGACAGCGTACTTCCGCACTGTGCCTTTTCTCGCACTGCATACCTCGCACTTCTCCTTTTGTAGCGCTGCGTGCGGCACGCACTGCGCCTTCTCTGGTGCTGCGTACCTCACACTGAGCCTTTTTCTGCGCTGTGTACCCCCCGCACTTCTCCTTCGGATTGCCTGCGGACTTCTGATTAGGGCCAAATTAATAGTGCTCCAATGTGCCACAATCAGTCAGATCCACAGATCTGCTTATGCACCCGAGAGATCACGACTTATCAATAGATTCGCCTTAAGTTTTCTCCTTGATTTAGTTCTAGCTTTTAAAATCAATCACCCAAAATTTCAGATCTTAAGATATTCAAATTTCACAAGTATGTGGCCAAAAGATCTCATTTCCTTTTTATAAGCAAGCCTTTCACAATACCATAGTCCAAAACCATAGTAACACAATACTATGAACCCAATACCTTCGATCAATATTTGTAGATGCGAAACCACGAACCAAAACCATAGGTCAGGCTAAATACCATGAACCATTCATAAAGATTCCCATGTGCACGTGCTTTTCTGCATTGGAGAGAGTGAAACTGGGGTCCGCACCTAATGAACGGAGAACCTGCGTGCATGTCTGCATTCCTTGGTCGGCGTACCTGCGGGTCTGTAGCTTCTTCTAGGATTACTTGCGGGTATCTTAATTTCCATGTTTTTGAGTGCCTGAACTAAGATCTGCCACATGAGTGAGTTGCCATCAAGTACAACACCTGTACCATAGAGCCAAACCAGAATCATAATGCCAACAATCTCCCCCTTTGGACTTGATGGCAACCTCAAGCTCCTCAATGTCATTCTCCCCCTTTGACATCAAGGGCAAAGGGTTATGCTCCCCTTGGGAACATGCTTAAGTCTTTGCTCTGCTAATAATGCTCCCCCTGACCAGATCCATAATCCACCATAAATTTCTTCAAGAAGAACCATAATCCACCATGACCATGAAAGAGATAGAGACATATTGCAACCATGTTCAGATCAGCATCCATGTTCTCCTTCTGTGCTACCATAATGCCAACAATGCATTATATGTGCTCCCCCTGAACTTATGCCATCAATCTAAAACCAATCCATAAACTAGCAAATTTACGTGTATACCACATATAAACCTCACGTACAATCAACAGATGAGATTCAACAACAAGATGATGCATCAACTACCCCTAGCTTTTGCCTGAGGTATTCAAAGGTCTCCCTAGGCAATGGTTTGGTGAGAATATCAGCAACTTGTTCCTTAGAAGGAACATACTCCAACTTGACCTTTTGTTCAATTACTTGTTCCCTGAGAAAGTGATACTTGATCGGTATGTGCTTGGTCTTTGAATGCATGACTGGGTTTTTGGAAATGCTAATTAACTTGTATTATCACATAAGATGGAGATAGGTGGTGTACAAGTGATTTGAAAGTCCTGCAAGGTCTGCATCATCCAAAGGAGTTGAGTGCAGCAAGATGCAGCAGCCACATATTCCACTTCAGCGGTAGATAAAGCAATCGAACTCTGTTTCTTGCTGAACCAAGATACTAATCTGGAACCCATAAAGAATGCACCATCACTTGTGCTCTTCCTGTCATCCACACTTCCAGCCCAATCTGCATCTGTATAAGCATGAAGTGTGAGATCTGTATCTCTAGGATACCATAAGCCATAATTTTGTGTCCCTTGAAGATATTTGAAAATTCTCTTCACTGCATGAAGATGCGTCTCCTTTGGATTTTCCTGAAATCTTCCAACTATTCCTACTGCATTCATGATGTCCGGTCGGGTACCTGTCAAATAAAGTAGACTTCTGATCATAGATCTGTAGGTTGGTTGATGTACTGCTGCAGATTCATCATTTGCACTGAGGCTACATCCTATGACCATGGGTGTACATACTGGTTTTGCATCTTCCATGCCATATTTCTTCAAGATCTGTTTGAGATACTTGGTTTGAGATAAAAAGATTCCTTCTTCCTTTTGTTGGATTTGCAAACCAAGGAAATATGTCAGTTCTTCCAGCAAGGACATTTCAAATTCTTTCTGCATGACCAAGGCAAAGCTTTGACTCATGTCTTCTTCATTGCTGCCAAAAATAATGTCATCTACATACACAACAAGTATTAGCAATTTGTCATTTTCAATTTTTATATAAAGATTGCTATCTGCTGATCCTTTGAAAAACCTTGTTGATGAAGATATTTGTCCAAGCGATAGTACCAAGCCCTTGGAGCTTGTTTGAGTCCATAGAGAGCCTTTTTCAATCTGCACACAAGATTTGGATCATTTCCAAGAATGAACCCATCTGGTTGTTCAATGTATACTTCTTCTTCCAAGTTTCCATTCAGAAAGGTTGATTTCATGTCCATTTGAAATACCTTGAAGTTTTGAAAACTAGAGAGAGCAAGGAACATTCGGATGGCCTCAAGTCTTGCAACAGGAGCAAATGTTTCTTCAAAGTCTATTCCTTCTTGCTGTGCATACCCTTTACAAACAAGTCTGGGCTTGTTTCTAATTACTTCTCCATTTTCATTCAATTTATTTTTGAAGACCCATTTTGTTCCGATAACATTCTTATCCTTTGGTCTAGGAACCAGTTCCCAGGTGTTGTTCCTTTCGATTTGCTCAAGTTCTTCATCCATTTCTTTTATCCAACATTCATCTTTGCATGCCTCTTTTACATTTTGTGGCTCAATGGAGGAGAACAATGCCAAATAGCTTGAGGCTTCTGCAACTGTTCTTCTTGTTTGTACACCTGCTTCTTTCTGCCCCATAATCTGAGATTCTGGATGATTCTTCTGAACATATCTGGATGGAGTCTTTTCTTCTATTCTTGTCTGCTCCTCTGATTCTTCTTCAGGTTCTTCTTGAGGTTCTTCATCATTCTGTTGTTGAGGGTAGTCTTCATCCTCTTCGATATCTTCATGATTTACTTGCCTAGGGATGTATCCTTTTTCATCAACCACTACATCAATGTTGTCGACAATTCTTCCAAGTCTTTTATTATAACACTTATATGCTTTGTTGTAGGGAGAATAACCAAGGAGAATGCCTTCATCTGCTCTGGGTTCAAGTTTGCCAAGCTGCTCATCAGTATTCTTAATATAACATTTTTTCCCAAAGATTTTGAAGTGCTTTACTGAAGGAGTCTTACCATTCCAGAGCTCATGAGGAGTTTGAGTGCTGTTCACCCGGAAATTTGTTTTGTTGAGAATAAGAACCGCAGCATGAGCATCTTCACCCCAGAAAGTTGCAGGAGTTCCTGACTCATCAAGCATAGCACGAGCCATTTTTTGGACTGTTTTGTTCATTCTTTCCACAACTCCATTTTGCTGAGGAGTTCTAGTTGTAGAGAATTCTCTTCTTATCCCATGTTCTTCACAGAAATTGAAAAATTTATTTGAGGTAAACTCCCCACCTCTGTCGGACCTAAGGCACTTGATTTTGTAATCTGATTCATTTTCAACCAAGGCTTTGAAGGATTGGAATTTTTCGAATGCTTCGTCCTTGTGCTTCATAAGTCCTAACCAAACCATCATGGAGAAGTCATCAATGAATAATATAAAGTATTCTTCTCCTCGAGGTGACCTTGTCCTAAATGGACCACATACATCTGTATGGACTAGCTCAAGAGGCTTGTTGGTTGATCCTTCCTTCTCAGGGAAGTTAGTTTTGGTTTGCTTCCCAAACTGACATGATTTTCATATGGTTTTGTCTGGAATTTTGATGTCTGGAAGACCACAAACTGCCTGGTATTTGCATGCTTTCCTTATTTGTGAAAATCTTAGATTCCCCAACCTTCAGTGCCATAACCAGTGCTCATCATTCTTACTTAAATAACATTGTTGTTCTCCTTCTTCAAATATGTATAGATTATTTGGAGTTCTTCTGCCTTTGATTATTGTTCTTCCTGTATCAAGATCACGAACACTACACCCATCTGATCGAATGATTACCTCGGTTCCATTATCGCACATCTGACTGACACTCAATACATTATGCTTCAAGCCATCAACATAAAAAACATTTCCAGCTTTGACCTTATCTTTCAACTGAGCAATGCCTTTTCCTTTTATGGCTGCAGGGGTATCATTTCCAAAAGAAACTTTCTTTCCCTTTTCTAAAGCAGTATATGATTCAAGTTTTTCTTTATCACTTGTCATATGCTTCGAAAATCTGTTGTCGATGTACCATTGATTTTCTTGTCCTTCTGCATATAAAGCTATTCCACATCTTTCTGGTTGCGGTTCCTTCACTCTCCATGATTTGGCACTTGAGGTTTGTTCCTTCTGAGTTGTCTTCCAAAACCTGCTCCTGCATTCAGAATCTTCATGACCAAAATTATTACAAATAGATCATTCAATTTCACTTTCAAGGGCATAAAAGTTGTTATAGGTCCTTTTCGTGATTGTAGGCATACTTCTTTGTTTTTGAGCCTCTCTAGTGATGATTGTCTTATAGGCAACACATTGAGCTGCTTTGTGACCAAAGTTATGGCAAGAGAAACATTGGCCATTGAGGAAATTCTGCGATTATCATCCCACCAATTGTAGTTTCTATTGTCATCCATTCTTGAAGAAAATTGGGAATATTTTACCTATGGTTGGTTGTAGTTTCTGTTTGTCCTTAAGGTAGCTTTCCCCCAATTTTCTTGATAGTCTTTGTTCGTTTTTGATGAAGACTGTCCCTGATTTTCCTGATGATTTCTATTAGGCCTTTGCTCACTCCTTCTTGCTGCATCAAGATAACTTTTGGAGGTGGAAGCTTGAAATGATTCTCCATTATACCCCAGACCTGTCTTGATTAGAGGGGAACACTGCACATTGATAATCTCATTCAAAGTTTCAGATCCTTTAACAAATTTAATATTAAGGGCCTTTTTCTTCCCAATTTCTTTTCTAAGGCCAACAATTTCACATTCTAACTTCTCAAGGATTTTTCTTTTTCATCAAGTTGAAATTGCAGAGTATCAATGATCATATTCTTTTCTTCTAAACATGTTTTGAGTCTAGAAATCTCTTCATAAAAACAATCCACATCTATAGCATCCAAGTAATCATCATCTTCAAAGGCCATTAAAAGTTTATAGTGATTACCTCGTTCATCTTCATCGCTATTTGATAGTCCATCACTATCTTTATGAGTGTAATATCTTTTCTTATTTGCATTCTGTTTCTTGTTCCATCTAACAGGTTCCTTCCCCTTATCAATCTTATCCTTGTGAGGACATTTGGTAGCATAGTGACCTACTCTTCCACAAGGAAAGCATTTGAAGGTAACTTACCTCTGAATCTTCCAGTACCCCGTTGAAGATTTTTGACAAAATTTGATTCTTCTTCTTCTTCTGATATGTGTCCTGATTCATAGTAGTCTCCTTTGCCAGAAGCCTTGAAGGCAACTTCTCTCCTGTCTGATGGTCCTCCTTTTCTCATTTCATAAGCAGTTAGAATTCCATGCAGCTGTGACATTTTAAGGTTTTTTAGATTCTCTTTTCTTCTATTGTAGAAACTTTAGATTCAAATCTAGGGGACAAAGATCTTAGAACTTTTTCAACCACAACAGCCTCTTTTATTTCTTCACCCAAATTTTTCATACAATTAACAATCTCATCTACATGAAGAAAATAATTAGCCACACTTTCATCATTGTACATCTTGAGATTTTCATACTGAATCCTGAGAGTTTGAAGTTTGGCACGCTTTACCTGTTCATCTCCTTCATAGCTTGTGACAATTTTGTCCCATATCTCTTTTGTAGATTTA
>APFE031550816.1:0-30651 GCA_000404065.3 Pinus taeda
CCACCTTTCCTCTAATGGATATTCGACTTGACTTGAGAAAGCGCTAAATGAAGTACATTTCACTTTTCGAGCATATAAAGCACCCCACGTATCGACTTGAATATCATACAGTCGAAGTCAACTCACCTTTGTTTTCCAGAATACATTTCTTTTCAACAGTGTCTTGTTGAGTTGAATAACTTCAATTACAGAATGGCATTGCGATATCATTTTATTCACTGCAACTATCAACGTTAGCATTAGCCGCTGTAGATGACTTCACCAGTGCCAGCCAATGCTCGAATGCTCTAGGTGAAGTGTAACAGTTTATGTTGACAAATTTATTACAAGTTCCATATATCTCTATATTCATGGTCTCAACAAATGAATAGATGTCATCCGTAATAATGGTCTTAATCGAAAAGGATTGGAACCAAACACTTATCAATATAAAACCAACCAGATGTACAACCATATAAACAATAATTAATTAACTTCCGCAACAATATATATAAAACTAACCATAAAAATATATAGTCAAAAATAGTTTCCAAGACAAATTTGTTTCTAAGTTCTTCCTCGTATATTATAAAGTAAAACATTTTTTAAGTTTGGGAAAGTTATGATACTCAACTTTGCATATGATAATAAAATTTTCTTTAATTTGAATATAACTAATTTCAAACACACTGGTTGATGTTTTATATTCACCAAAATTTAAAATGTTAATTGAAGTTTTATATTTATTAAAATTTAAAGTATTTGGTAGCTTTTTATATGAAGTTTAGGTGTTTTTGATATCATAAGATTCTCTTCTAATAGTGTCTTCTAATAGTCATAGTTTCTAGTGGATAAGAATAAGTCATTAAAATTGTCTTTTCGTTCTAGAGTATGATTTTAAATTATTTTGAATAACTAAAAATTTCAGTTAATAATTCAAAATCTATAGACATTTTAAAAGAATGGAAATCTACTCTTTACAAATCAATAATAAATTCATAAGCAAGTATTTAAATTTTTTCATATAAAATTTTGTCCTCAAGGTGTTGATCTCTGAGAGAAACATTGTCATTTAACCTTTCCCCCTGCGCATTCACCTCTGTCACTACACACTCCTCTCGTATTGTTGATTTGTGCATTGATAAACTAATATAAACACATTGCACTCATTTAGATGTATAAACCCCTATAAAAAAATTATCTTTGTACATATTTCTGCAAAGAACCTCATCACAAAACCCTTTGGCAAGAAACTACAGAAGTCCACAATTTGATTTTGTTTGTACATCAATATATCATTAAATACTCAGTCATATTTCTGTGGGGCGATCTAAAGGTTTCAACACTAAATTAGATTTGATTTTATCATTCCTACAATCGAATTGATTAATAATAAGGAGCTAAACAATAGTTATATGGTGCACACAAGTCTACAGAGCCTTCATCAATTATGATGTGCTCATACTAGTAAAGCCTCTACCAAATTTATATGACAAACATATAATACAAGAACCACCAACCAACAGTATGATCAATAAAGAATGAGGGGTTCAAAAATGTTTAATTATATCAGGACTATGTTTATTCACCACATATCAAAGAACAAACCAAACAATGAAGAACTCTGCCCCAATTTCTTTTGGATCTATCGTTAAGTAGTTAAATATAGGCCTCCTCCTTGCACCCTATGTAATCACCTGTTCCAAATCATAACTCACGAAGAATGTACACATAGATTGATCGAACTCCTTGCCTTTTAATAGTTTTTCTTGCTTGAAATTACCATGGGCAAATCCAGAGATTTTGTTCTTACTAATGTTGATCGTATCAAATAGATGTTAGTCATACTTGCAGGCATCAATTCGTTGGGAAATTCAATAGTTTTTCCCTTGGGTTTTTTTGTCCCTTCCAAGCATTTTCACGCCCTTTATTATCGAGAATCATGCTATAAAATAGGTCACATGCTCTGTAGGATGCATTATAACGTGTTGTGTTTACTTCGATAGTCGTGTTAGCAAGATCCTCTGTCTAAACCTCTATCATATTGGTTCAGCACTTCAGCACGCATCTCCAAAGCCTGTCTAACCTCTTCTACAAGCATCAAGACATCATCATAAGGCTCCAACTTGTCAGATTCCTCTGCATCCTCCTACAATTCCTCTGTAAGTATCACAATATTATTGACTTGACTTGTTGACATTCTCCTATAAGCATCACATCCTGATTAACTTGTTGACATAAATTCCAACTAGCTATCAACATTCTCCCCCTTTGATGTTGATGTCAACTTCTTGCATCAAATCCTTTTCTCTCCCTTTGACATCAATGGAAAAGAGAAACTCATAGCAATGCCAACGTTAGCATAATCCTCCTAAAATACTCAACACCATGTTACCTACATACCTAATACAAACCAATCTTCTGATAGAAGTTGATGTTTCTCCTACAAAATAAGTATGTTAAACAAATAACTTGGCTGCAAAACATGTCTCTGATCAACACCATAACATCTCATGTTAACCATGCTCCCCCTAAGCATATAATGGGGGTGCAAGCATACTCTCTTTTTTATTGTACCAACACTTATGCTTCTATATAATAAGCCTCCTAGCCAAGTGCAAGGGACTAACCAATTTGTCACTAATGGTGTACAATGATGTGTAATACAAGTACAAGGCTTCATAGAGAAAATACATGGTTGTATATGACTAATATGTGACTCTTCTATAAGCACACCGATCACCAACCAATGACTCATGATTACATAGACCCAAGATATATCATTTCACCTAGTGACCCAATACAAAAATGAGACAATGGGCTATGTCAATAATATACAATACAAGACTTTGACATATAATAGCCCATACATACTTCAAATTGACACACCTCTACAAACATGTTGGACACAATGTGTCTCTCTATGACAAATGCACCAAAAGATGAAATAATAAGGATACATGGCTTATATAAATGCACACACATGTGCTCTCCTCTGTGCAAGCTCATCATAATGATATGAGGCACATACATGGCATCCATGAGCAACAATATGTGCTCTATGTAGCAATAATGAAAGTACAATACCATAGAAAATGGTAACACATGGCTACTTTCAAGATCTCAACCATAATCTGGAATCTCAGCAGCAACATAAATGTGTTGTCAATGAAAGCTCTCTACAACATCTAAACTCCACACAAGCCATTAAATATAGCAGTAAATAAATTTTTTTAGTAGCATATGAAATACAAATCAACACAAACAATAATCTCTTGGTAGCAAAGTCATGGAAAGAGCACAAGACACCCACCATTTTTCGCATAGATATCAGTAACATGATAATTTGAACTAGTAGTAGCAACTCAAACATCATGACATAGTGGCAGCAACATATAAGTCGTCATCAATAAAAGTGTTATATCATCATGAGTCTCCTAGAAGCGTGCTTATATAGCACCAACTCTAGCTCCAAGAAGAAAATAAACAAGTCGCAAAAACATCACAACAACAATCTCTCAAACATCATCAATGCATAGCAAAACAAGTAACACATCCAAGATGAAATCTAAGAAACAACAATAGTAACATAATATTTTGAAACAAATAATCAATGCACTCATGACCACATCATAATCAAGATCAACATACTCTCTCCATGTAAAGGCCACAACCCCAAGCAACAAAAGAACATCACAGGTAGCATACACACTCTTTAATCCAACTCGCTTTGGCTCATAAGCCATCTAAATGTAAAACATCCAAAAGTAGAATACACCAAACATATAAATATATACAGCATGAGCAACAGTATGCACACCGAACTTTTCCATGCAAACATATTAATACATCAATATATGAATCTGATAAATCATGTTGCGAAAACAACAAATCCTTACTCAACAACATAGAGAAAGTGAATTTAAACGAATAAATACATGATTAGCTCCTACATCATGAACATAATGCCAACAATCTATTGGTCCACTAGAAGCAAGAATTCTCCCCCTAAATATGTGATCTTCCTTCACTCCCTCACATTCCTCTCTGTGAAGGGTTCGTACTCTAAGAATTGATCACGATGTTCTCGACAAACTCACCATTAGCAACATAAATCTTTAAATATATGATCAACAATAAAAATTAGTCATCATCGAGCCATATTGTCGTAAACTATAGTAAACCAACACTCTCCCACAATCTCATCACAATCCCTTGCTGCATATATCTACCAGTAAAGTCTACAAAATAAATTGGCTTCAAACAAACATGAAGAAACACATCATAATTACATCAAAAAAGCTCCTTGTCCATGTGCATAAGAACAAATATTTGGTTGACATGTCTTAAAAAATATAACTAGAAACTCAACATGTAATTGCTCCAATGCTATCAATAACAAATATGGTTGATCCAACAGATGTCAAACTGAAAATAATAATAGCTCATAAATAAAACCAATACTTCAAGCCTCACGTAGCTCCCCTTATGCTCATGTATCACCTTTCTAAAACATAAAGCTTTCCATATACAATATTTCCTATATGACTACACCTATGATGAGGCCATATGCTCCCCCCAAAGACCATGCAGACATCATTTTTTTGTAAGGGTCTCTTCCTGCTCCTTTCTCCTCCAAAATTTGATAAGTTGATGTTTGACATGTGCAACACCTCTCTTCCTATGTGGTTGACCTAGCATGATTTTCTCACTTTAACTAGATTGCCTCTAACACGTGGGTAGCTTGCAATCCTTGGCCTTGTGGCGAATGTTGCTACACATGTAGAAATTTATGTGACCATGGTACAAAGGAATAGGCTTATAACTCTGACCAATCTGCCTTTGATTCTTTGCATGAGTCCTTCAGTCAATGGAAATGGATCTATGCCCAAGAACATTTCAAAAGAAATAGTAACCTTAAAAATAACAATTATACCTCATTATTGATAATCATCATGATGGGGGCAATCTTCCTTGCATGATTAATTGAGGGTGCTTTTCACTTTGTTGTTTCTTTTGCTGAGAGGAGTTGACCTCTTTGTTTCTAAAATCTTCTGCAACATGTCCAAGTTTTTTACAATTGAAACACTTGACATCTTTCATTATGGGTACAATGGATTTTCTTATTGAATGCACTATTCTTGGCTTTTATTTTGCTTGTTGATCTTGTTGATGGTTCTCCTTTTTCACGTTGCAACGATTTTATCCATTATTTTTTTATGTGCTTGTAGTTTCTTGAGCGCTCAATCTGATCCTTTCTAATTCCTCTTGCAAATTTTTCTTCAACTCCCAAATTTTCATAATAACTGACTCTTTCTCTAAGATTCTTGCTCGTTGCATCCTTGATTCTTCTTAATTCTTCCAGTAGAGTTTTGAAACCTATGACTTATTCTTTGTAACCACACTCCTTTTCATCAAAAAATTGTAATAACTTTTGTTGGTCTTCATTCTCAACTGTGAGCCTTCTAATCTCGACTTATGGGGCCACTATCTTGCATTTCTATTCACCTTTTGAATCTAATTTCTCTCCAAAAGGATTGCCTCCATTTTCTTCTAAAATGTCAATCTCAATCATTTGGTTATCATCTTCTAATCCATCAATCTCAATAGTATCATCATCACTACATGTGAAATGAAATGGGAAATCAGATGTAAGATGGCCTTCACATCTACAATTAAAAAAGGTGCAATACTTGGTAATTCTTGATGACTATCTTCACCATTTTTTATCAATGAAAACAAGGGCTCTTTCGAATCTGTTTTTTTTTCTTGTTTGTTGCTCTTCTTCTCTTGAGGCATCTGATGAGCCTCAATATTACAACAACAATTCTACAACTCCCAAGGCTACCAGCTTTAATTATCAACCTGGGGTTTCGTACAAAATTGGAGGTGATAGTGTTATATAGACAATAGATGCATCATTTTACCCATGCCACCCTAAACTAGGTCACTTGATCATTAGGGTTCTAGACCACTTACCTACCGAATTGAAAGGAGTCTAACTACTGCAAGAAAAATGTAAAGGCTAGTTCTAGTGTAGAGAAAGTAAATGCTTTTCAACTCAGAAAATGAAAGTTGTCGACTTGTAATGTTATGAAATGACACAAATATTATGCTAATTTGCAAAAAGGGAACTATGATAACTTGCACTCAATCATCTATCTATCAGGGTTTCTTGAAAACAAAAGATTATTATACCATTTCATAATTCAAGAATGCATGCATTGACTATCTAATTCACACTTGCATAGTAAATAAAGTTCTAATTTCTAAATTCAGAAATGAAAGAACTAATGTTATATAATCTTGCAGGAAGGAAAAGGAGGGAAAGGATGGGTCTACGTGGCACTTCTGGTCATGGAATCTGAGATGAGGCATTAAAATACTCCTAAAATAGGCTAGGTTATCAATGTAGGTCAAAATAAGTTGTTATAGGTGTGCTACAGGATTCCATGTATTGCTATAGGATGTCCTGAATTGCTACAAGAAGTTGGCTGAGAGGGTTTGGAGGGAAATAATGGTGAGATGAAGTATTCAATTGGCTTATGAGAGTTGTGGAAAGCGTGGGTAAGGTGATCATCACCCTTAGCGAAGCCCAATACTCCAATAAGGACGGATTTGGCTAAGACGGCTTTCTCATGGGGATCGAAAAACAAAGGTTTATAACATGAGTTGGCATGCATCAACAAACGGTGGAGAAGACCTAAATGGAGTTGGTGAAAGGAGTCCCTTCCTGCAGATCAACAACCCTACAATTACACCTGTTTCTCTTTTCATTTGCAAATTATTACATGTCAATGTGGAAAAGATATTTGATGTATTTTACCCCCACTAAATTGCAACAACTAATTTACCCTCTAAGCTAATGGAAACATAAATTAACAACAACTTAATAAATCTCCTAAGCCAAAAGAAGCATTCATAGATTTCAATAGTTGATCAACATTCTAGACTAAGAACATACATACAAGAGAGGAACTTATTCTGCTAGGCTTGGGACCTAACCCAAGATCTTCAGCCCTGTAGGTCAACTTAGTGCTAGATCAAAACAAAACTTCTCATTAGCATTCAAAAAGTGTCAAATACATCATAAAATGACAATGAAATGTGCTTCGATTAAATGGTCCCTTGGCTACAATAAAAATTTGAATCCGAATGAGTCCCTTAGCTTGCTTATTTATAAAAAAAAATGGAGCTACCAATAGCTCCCTAGAAAATAGGGATACTTGGCTCCCTAACTCGAGAATAGGTCGATCTAAATCTTCCTTGACTTGCACTAGCTCGACTGCCAATGAACTGAGCCTGCATGGCTACAAATGACACTGAGATGATGAGATAGAGTGGGGGATCTTCGACTGATTAGAGGAGTTAAGGAGGGAGACCACCTCCTAGAATCTCTCTTTCTTGTCTACTCTGAGTTCCTGCACTCAAATCAACTCAAAATGGCTCCAATTCCTGCATTTAACACACATTAGGCCACATGACATAGTAAAACATCTTTACTCCTCACTCTAAGCATAATATAACAAAATTTGTAGATAAATGTGAGAAAAAATTAATTTAATAAGTTGGAGGATGGAATTATGACCCATGTAGTAAACCTATTGATGAGCCTCATCATCACCCCCTACTGAAATTATTTCTCATCCTCTGAGAAACCTATTCATCTATGTCCATGGCCTTCATGGCCCTCGTGGTCTTTTTGACATCCCAAGATTCTATAGATGGTGTCTCTTCCTAATGATAGAAGCCTATATTTTTCTCTATATCTTCCCATTGCTTCCTATCCTCTTCTTCCTTCCTTCCTTCCCGGAAACCCAACAACAAAGGTGGACTGAGCTTAAGTCCAATCTAGTTGATCTTCAATCTTTTCATGTCCCTCTTGTACAACAGTGTTCTATCCAAGGCATTTTTCAATCTCTCAAGAGAGTGATACTCCCTGATATAGAGCTATGTGGAAGGTTATTACATCGTCTCTAACATGCTTGTTGGCTCTCTGTCCCCAACATCCCAAGAGTATCCTCAAAGTGAGAGATGACTTGTTCTTGGGTGGCAAGGTATCCAGGTTCCAACTTAGAATCATTGGAAATGATGTTGTGATTACTAATTACAACCACTAAACTTTTCTTCTCTTCCTTGATGTAGAGGGGTTCCTTTTGTTCTTTTACCAATGCTCTCTTCACCTCCTCATCCATGGCCTCCTCATGCCTCATCCAAGATACAAGAGCCATCAGCTGAAAGTCTCCCAACTTTGCATTGGGATACCAAACATTCATATCAGTTAAGGTGAGGTTGTGTAGGTAGAATTCAACTAATTTGGTTTTGTCTTCAATGCCATTCTTGTCACACAACTCAATGAACTACTTGTAGTCCTGGAATGGCATGGACCCGTGTTTTTCTAATGTCTTGATCTGGAACTGCATCCATTGGTCTTTCAGGAAAAGTGAATAGGATTTGGATGGCAGTCTGCATTGAAGTGCCTCCATGGAGAGGCTTTCCATTTTGGCCAATTGGGACTCCTTCTCTTGTAATTTCTTCCTCAACCATTTTTTTCTTCCTGCAATTGTGTTCTCATTGTGTACTCTCTATCCATTAACTCACTCAACTCCTTTCCCATTTCTAGGATATTTTTTCCATAAGTCCCACATCTTCCACTTTCTCATCTTTGGCAATCTGCATCCACCTATGTGGCTTTCCTCTCTTTTCTTCAAGTTCAAAGAAGAGACAAACTGAAAATTCTTGTGGGATCACTCTGCCTCCTTCAATGAACTTGTAATAGGAGCTCAAATTGGGTTGTGAATTAGGCTCATGCAGCTTTGGAAAATCTCTCTCAAATGTTCTTGGAGAAGTTTCCCCCTCCTGTCACTGCTTTGTTGCCTCTTTTGCTTATTTCTACCCCTTATGATCTTCCTGTAACATTTTCTCCTCTCCCTGTAGCACTGTCTGTTTTTCCTATAGCAGGCTTTGTGTTCCTTGTAGCAAGCCTTTTCCTTTTTGTTGAAGTGTGATGGGTGCTTTGGGCTTCCTAGAGGAGGTTGACCTGGTGACATGATTTCTTACATTGGTTATGGGAGTCTTTGAGATGGCTCCAGGATATGTGGCTTTCTCAACCTTCCTTTCAGTATGTTCTAGCTCCTCTCTTTTACTTGATGGTTCTTCAATCAGAATAGGGGTCCTTGTGGGATTATGAGGCTTTCCCCGTTTAATCCTAGTGCTTTTCCTTGTTTTGAATTAGAGAAGAGTTTTCCTCTACCTTTTCTTCTTAGATTTGATTGGTGTGCTCAAGGAAGCCAAGGTAGCAATTGCCACATTTTCAGTGGGTCCAAGAGGCAAACATTGATGCTATGGGGATATCTTTTCTTCTTTAGGTGCATAGGTTTTATCAGGGCTTGTTTCTTCTTGCTGCTCCTCCTCTTCTTCTTCCTTTTGTTCTTCCTCCACCTCTTCCTTTTTCTGTGATTCTTCCTCTATTTTCTCTACCTCTGCCTCTTCTTCCTCTTCTACTTTAGCCTCTTCCTCTCCTGCTTCTTCTTCTCCTTCCTCTTGTGCTTCTTCCTCTCCTGATTCTTCTTCGCATTCCTATTATGCCCTTACTTCTTCTCCTTCAACACTAGAGGCTGGGGTCTCACCAAGTGCAAGGAATTGAGTGTCAAGGAAGGATTCTCTATCCATATCTCTAAATGTGAACGAGACGAGAGAAACTCTCAAGTCATTCAAAGAATATTCCACTATTATTTTGATTAGGCCATGGTGTACTAAGTGTTGTTCCTTTCCCTCTTTCGTCGTCTGGCTCATGTCCATGATGGATTGTGGGATGAAATAAGGCACACTAAGTCTTTTAGCTATGGGAAATCTGGTTCAAATTGTTAGTTCATGGAGCAGTATGAACCGGTCGCCATAGACTACACTCAGTATTCCTTCAGAAGAAATGACCTTAAGGATGTGGTAAGCCACCTCATTCCATGGATAGGGGAGGCTCTCCTTTCTGACTCCATTTTTATCTTCAATTGGTTTCTCATCATCAGTGAAGAAATTCTTCTTAGTAAGGGCAATGTTGGACTTGTATTATTTTCTCCACTGGACCCCTAGGGGAAGTGTTTCCACCCGTCTAATCATATCAAGGGTGATGATAATGGATAATTCTCTCACCACAATTTTAGTATTTTCTCTTTCCTGAGGGTTTAGGACCATGGAAAACTCGTAAGTTATATCATCATCGTATCCTTTTAGTAGCTCAAAGAAACCTAACCATTGATGCCTCTTGAAAATGTCTACTACAGGGGGATGAAGGTGAATTCTCTTAGTATTTGTAGGCTCTCTCCTATTGAATCCCCCTTTGATCTTCTTCTCTGTTTTCAACTAGATGTAGGATGGTTTCTTCCTATGATGGTTCCAATATGAATTCAAAGGGAACAAAGGGTTGGAACCTCTTGTTGATGAAAATTATGTATATCATTGGTATTTTATAGCCACAAAACACTTTTTAATCCACAAGATGATTGCAATTACTATGAGAGTTCAAGGTTCACTAACATGTGAATTATGGACAGAATGAAGAGAGGGGAAACTTACTTTTCACTATAAGGTCTGGTATAATGATAATCAAAGACCAAATCGACCATAGGCACCATTCTTGCACCCGTAGAGGCTTCCTGTAGAACATTTGTGCTTCATGTACCTTCCTCCACTTGATGTAGCCGGTTTCTATAACCGCATGCACTTTTTGTAGGAATGATAGAGTAGGGTTCAATTATCTCGATAGATTCCCAAGCTCGTTCCTACCTTAACTGACTTCGAAATGAGTGAATATGCAAGAAACTTTGAGCTTTGGTACGTTATAGCTATTTGTGGTTAGGGCTCGGAGCGTTGTGATGGTTGGCAGTAGTACAAGTAGTCTACAATAAATACAATTCTCTAACTTAATCTAATGTGGATCATCAAATTCAAACTATGATAAAACAACACAAGATATAAATCATTCACATTTGCATAAATACATTCATAAATCAAATAAGAAAAATGAGGGAATTTTTTTGAAGATGGAATGTCGAAACCCCACTCTACAAGTGGAAACATAAAAAAATGAAGTAAATCATTTTGTAGATACATGGAATTAGAAATATCAGAACCTTCATTTGCTAAATTGACTAGATCAAAGATAAGTTTAACTAATTAGGAACAACCAAAGAAAAGTAATAGTTCAATTGCTTTAAAAATTTACAAGTGAACATTCCAAACTATTATATCAAAGCTCTCTCCATCAAGCCCCAATATAATTAAAGGTACAAATATTCATGCTAGCTACACTATCATAGAGATTAATACTATAACCTATTGTGTCAACTAATTTCTTATTTATGTTCTTTCCATTCATCCACCAAGAATGACTCTGATTTATGTTGATATGTGCATCATCTTGGTCATATATGATTGGCTAGTTATTCAAATAGAACAGAAAGGATAAATTCAAATAAATCCTACTTTCATCCTTGAAATGAAGATCCCTAATTACTTGCAATCAATTCATTTCCCAAGAAATGAATATTTAAGGGGTTAAATTTCGCCATGGAGCTAATTTTTTATTTTTTCCAAAAAGTGATATGCCAATTTACATTTTTTTCTAATGACAATTTGCTAGAATATGATAGGACAATTATTTTACTTTAAAAAATCATCAAAATTTGTCATATATATATATAATATATATATATATATATATATATATATATATATATATATATATATATATATATATATATAATATATATATATATATATAAAATCATCAAAATTTGTCATTCATATATATATAATCCTTTAAAATTTGAATATTTTTAAAAAATACAACCAAAAATTTAATAGTTCGCATATTAAGAATTATTAATATTTCCCCATATTTATACCATTTAAGATACAAATTGATTTTAAAAAATCCTACTCCCACATAAAGGTAACCAATATAGACCTAATGAGTATATTTTGCTAGCTAAAACCACCATGGGGATATCCACTAGTGCATATTGTGCTAATGAAATCTCGTAGCTCTATTCCTTTCCATTCATCCTCTATGAGAATAGTCAAACAAATAAACCACAAACAACGGCTAAATTATGAAAAACACATCCCTTGGAATGTGTTAATTTTTGGAAGCTAGGAAGAAATTCTCTAAAACAAAATTTGATTAAACTTCAACCAACTTCAAGTAATTAAATAAAAGGAATTTTATTTTAATCCTCAATTCGACTTCAAATTGGAGGGAAAATTATTAACTTGAAAATTTGAAATTTGCCTAAGTCGGCCTCATGTCGTCTTGCCAGCAAGAGGACTAATCGGCCTCGTGTCGTCTTGCCACCAAGAGGCCTAAGTCGGCCTCATGTTAGCTTGCCTCCAAGCGGCACCTTTTCGCATTCGAAAATAAGTGTAAATACCCCTTTGGGGTGATCTCCAAAAGGAAGTTCGATGGATGTTATGGCTCTGATATTTTGGGTGTCAATTTTGGGTTTCGCAAATTTTTATGGTATGTTCTATGACAAGTCTCCTCTTGCTCTGCCGCAATTAAATTCTTTCATTCTGTCTCAGTCACATGTTCTCATTATGCATTAATTACATATCTATATTCTCTCTACCACATAGAGTTAGTGTATGCCTTCGCATTGGTTACAACCCTCTCGTTACTAAATTCTCACTGAAGATTATAATTTCACTGCTCTGTAACAACCCCTCTCTCATAATAACTATATGCTCTTGATTTTGATGCTCTACCTCAAGATCATATATTATCGGTATCTATATGTTATTGTACTCTTAATTCCACAATGACATCTGATCCCTATATAATGACATTCAATATATTCAACACAGTAACAGTCTACTCTCACATAGGCTACATAACTCGGTCTACTAGACTATATTATGCTTCGCTTCAGGACTACACTTTCACACTACAAGATTTCAATTATGTTATAAGACTACTCTCATGTTATCTTGTATTGGTCTCACTTCTAAATATTAAACACCCTAAATAAGAATCTTTGTGATTCAAAACCCTAGAGATGACAGAGTTAGTAATACAAAGAAAATTTCAAAAATGATCATAACTTTTAATGAAGAACATTAGCTACAAATCTTGTGTTCTTAAACTTACCTTGAGTTACTCCTTTTACAAACCTTTTAGGGTTTCCTTATTGAAGGACTCCCTTTGAATCATGACACAATATTTGTGATCCTTCTCCATAAGAGTCAACTTCGATTTACCAAGTCACCATTCTTAATATATACCTGCAATATTTATTGACATGCACAACCAAAATATACAAGTACAATAGCATGATGATTATCTAGGGTTTCCATTACCTTTTAGAGAATGAATTCCTAGGGACTTGAGTTACAAAATCTAGACATCATTCAATTTCATTATTGTCAAGGATTGTCATATACCCTAGACATTATAATATAGGTTTTCTAAGAGGGAAAACGTGAATGAGGGCGAGACATTCATATGTACTATATAGGATTTTCAAACCCTAGTTATTAAAAATATTCAAGTTTCAACACAATGAGGACTTGACAACCCTATAATCATACAAGAAACTAACCCTAAAATTTCATGATAAACCCTTAACAAATGAATTTTCTATACATACCTCAATATTACATACCTTTGTCTTTCATGATGAAGGGTTGATATTTCATAGAGCTTGTTATTTTTTCTAGAAAACTAAAAACATATTGTTAGACGACTAAAACATAAAGAGTAATGGCAATAATTACTTGATTCATAAGATAACTCCAAGTTGGTCTCAATACTAGATGGTTTCTCTTTACTATAGTAAAAGATTTTCAAGGTGCTAAGTCAACTATTTTGACTGTTATAGGTTGCTTCCTTCCATAAGGTCCTCCTTTCTTCAACAATAGGTTATGAATTTTTATAGGAGATTACTTAAGATAGGCCTAAAAATGCCTTGCACAACAAATATTGGCTTCTAACTTCCATATTTATGTATGCACAGGTCTCTTTAGACCTCAGATACTCCATTCGTTGGTTTATGGAGCTATACCCTTCCCTAAATGTACACATATCCATATTTGTAGTCCTTGTGATGATTGTATCTTCTAATCAAGCCTTCCAGTGAGCTTAAGAATTCCTTTGTAAAATTCAGTCGTTAAACCTTTCAACAAGTGAACGGTTATAAAATATATTCCAATTTGTGATTCAATCACCCTTCTAGATTATGCTCAGAACCTTATAATTCGGATTTGTGGAAAATTAAGATCCTAACTCTATACGTAAACCTTTGCTCTATATTTTAGGGATCTCGGCTTGGTTAATGCTCATAGTTTGTCCTTCTTGAATCCTTAATTGATGGTTTGCAGCTTCTTTGTTTTTCTAACTTAGGTTTGTGGCCTAACTACTAATATTTTGTCTTATAAAGAAGTTCAGGAATAAGCTTATTTAATTCGGTCCTCCTTCTAGGTAGCTTGATATTGAGACCTATATCTGAGACTCTTGTTTTTCCAACCAATAGGGATCTTCTAACTGCCAGTGCTTCTTTACCTTAGCTCTAATACAATGTTGAGAAATCTAATAGGGCAGCATTAGGGAAATTTATTCTTGATTTTACTTATTTGACATTTACCTGTGATATTATATTTTTCTTATGTTGATTATGTTAGTGTTATTATCATCAAATAAATGCCAAAAAATTAACATAAATAAAATATGTAGGCACTCGACCAGGGAAAAACCCCTCTCTATGGGAAATCCCAAAGAACTTCTTATCTTCTTTAGTGTTGAAAATAGCAACAAGAAATGTTAAAAATAACATCTAGAAATTCTAATTTAATTTGTCATTAAATTATAAATTGGGAATTAAATTGTGATTGTATTCTCATAACAGCGCGTAGCAGTTAACTAAGTTAAGCTGACTTAGTTGGCTCCATAAATTCGATTTTGAAGTCTATCTAGAGTCATGTAGAGAGATTCCTAAATTTTACGGGTACATTTTGAGTTCTTTTGAGTTGTAATTAATTAACTCAATCTAACTGAGTTATAGTCAGTTAAACTAGTTCAAATAGTTGGAGAAACTAATAGGAGGTCTAGTAGTGGGGAGAAACATTAGTGCAGTTTCACTGCTCCACCAGTTAACTGAATGTTCACTCATAAATAACTCACGCATGTCAATTGAAAGGAAAACCCAACTGATATTAGAGTTTAGGGACAATATAATATCAGTTGTATAATTTTCCGAGTTGTAAATATGGTGCATACAATCAGTAGAAGTTATGTGATTGATTACATAGTTGTGGTGAGGGATTTTCCCAATTAAATATGGGCTAATTCTCTCAGGAATTGCACAAGGAAGTAGGGGCTTGGTAGGCATAAGAATTGGCTAAGATTGGCTTGAGCTGTCTTATGAAGTAGAGAGATAGATTGTACTTGTGTAGGAATTGTTCGGTTTGAACAAACATTGTATTTTCTTCTCAAGTCTTCTAGTTAATGCAATATAGATAGTTGAGATTTTAGTAGTTTCTTTCCCCAAAGAAATATTGTGTTATGTGCGATTGATATTCTACCTTTTTTGCTTATTATTTTAATCAATCCATTTTGGTTTCCATTGAAGAGTAGAGTAGATTATTATCTTCTGTTTTAGCATATCACATAAGATGTTGAATATATAGTAAATATATGCATTGTATCAAAGCAAGAATATTTTTGGGTGGCGAGTTTGCAGAGCACATCTGAATTTTTTTGTGAAAATTTTTCAAAAACAAATAGCAGATCTGGATTCCTTGAGAAAAAATACCCAAATTCAAAAACAAAAATCGACGGAATCAAAGTTTCGATGAGGGAGATATCGCTAATTTAAATTATTATTCTTATTATTTTTTTTATTTTTTTAGAAAATTTTGTGATGGCGGGACAATTACAACGCGAATCTGAGTTTCCAGATTGCCCATACGATGTGACATTTATCAAAGAGAAGGTTTTCCTTAGACACATCAGCACGGGACAAATGAAACAGATCAATGTGCGAGTCAAGAACATGTATTCTCTTGAGGTTGAAGATGCATGCAAAGCCTTGAGGAGCAAGGAAAAGGTTAGAGACTTCGTGGTTAAGAGGGAGCATGAATTACCTATCAACATGTAGCATTAGAAGCAACCTTAGAAGAAGCCTCAACAAGTTGCAGAGCAGCCACAATTCGAGAAGTAGAGAGGAGACTGAGTGGAGACATCCACTCAAGCAGAGACCTCCAATAGGGTAAAATTTCAAGCCATGTGGGCAAAGGGAGCACATGCATCCATACCTTCTGATGTGAGGTGGGGCGATGTGAAGTAATAGTTCCAAGAGTGTAGAAATTTGGCAGGGTCCATTGAGGTGTTTTTTGTCTCATGGATCATTACCTTGCTACAAGAGCCCACAATACACATTAGCAGGATGGATCAGTGGCAATTGATGCAGTCATATGTCAGAGTGATAGAGGCAGAGGCTAGTAGCAGTCAAATACAGGGAGTGCAGAGAAGAGTTGACAATAGTGTAGATTCAATAGTAGCGCAAAATTTTCAGTAAATAGTGCTATAGCTAGTAGCAGTCAGAGACTCTGGTGACATATGCATCATACTGATTCAGTTTGGATTCTTTTTCAGTTCCAGGGGTTGGATCTCCCTTCTGTTGGGTGTTGGTAAACGAGATCAGGGATTTGGAGTTCCCTTCCAATGGGTATTGGAGAATGAGAGAACGTTGTAGCCTTCTGCAAGTGAGTGCCTGCGTTCTGGTATTAGTCTACACCAATACAAGATTGTAATATGTTTTCGTTATAATAAAAGATAAATATAGAGACAACATCAGTGGTGGTTTTTTCCCATGTTGGGTTTCCACCTAAAAATCCTAGTGTTTATGTGTGTTGATGTGTTGCTAATGTGTTATGTTTTATTTTGTGATTACTGCACATGGGTACTATTTAATTAATGTATAATGAAGTACTGATATGTTGGTTCAATTTAAACAGATGATGGATTAATTAAAACGTTAGTTAACTGGATATACGCTAGTTGTTTGCATAACAAATGCGTACACACACATATTTGCTTCATTATAGTTGCATATAAAAAATTGGATAAGAAAAGAAAAGTTTAAGTGAGTAATAAAATATTGATTCCCGTCCTCCCCCCTCCTCCCCAGTATTTTTCCCAACATGAGTATGTGTAATCATATGAAATGAATGGCATGAGAAATAACCATGTGTTCGTGTCTTTGGGAAGGATACAACACTAAATAAGTATATAAAAATCTCCCTACTTGTAGTAGCATATTAGACTATAGCATTTCGACAACACTAAGAATACCATAATAGGAGAAGGTTTCTTGAAGTATTATTATGCAAAAGAGGAAAATACTTATAGTTTGTTTAAGGTACTATTAGTAGATAAATTTTATATTTATGGTATTGTATTGGGGTTGAAGACAAAACTGTTTAGATGAGTAAACAAGTGTTGGGGAGGTAGATGGGTGAAATGTCAACGTGTTTGTTTAACTCTCCAACTTCTCAAGGTAAATCATGAGTTGGAATTATGGTGTTCTTGAATTAATAGAACGATTCATTTAGTAAATGTAGCTAGGTACATTATGTAAGTGTGCAAGTTACAATTGTCCATCCATGAATATTGGCACATATGTTTGATTGCATTGTATAAAAGTTTATCATATTGATAATGCATATATAGGGAATGATATTTCATTGCATTTAATACATTAATATCTAAAAATGATTGAATTATTGGCATGTTATAATTTTGAGATTAATTCATTGTTTTTTGTAAACCTTTCACTGAAAAGATTATATGCATGAATACTCACAATTTGTTTGGTTGACTAAAAGTTTCTTTTTGAGATATGGCAATGATTGTAAGTCCTTGGCAAAGACTAGTTAACACAAAATGTAAGCGATATACATCATGAGAAGGATCATAGAGTTGTGAAATATTGTTTTCATACCAAACAAATTTAAAATTTATGGCTCAAATATTTATGATGGCGTTCCTTGGTAATTGTCTTTGTACGATATAGATGAAATAATGGAGTTTTCTGATAAGGACATATGATGGATGTTGGAGCTATAAAGCATTAGGGAGGATGAAACTATGATGGCACTAGAACCTTACGATGTGCCTTGACTTCCTTAAGCCATTTTTATCTAGAGGTTCCTAAAATTTATTCTAACTCTAACCAAAACCCTCACCTTCCACTCAAGCTAGAGTGGCATTGGGGAATAAAGAAAAAGATTATCTTTCACAATCCAAATAATATTTGAAATATTATTACTTACAAATTTAAGGGGAAACTATGGGGAAATAAAGAGCTAGAGGACAAAATGAGACTACTCTCCCGACCAAAGAAGGGGGAGGGGCCCCAAAAGAGAGGTTTTAAGGGTGCGTAATCACACACAGACTGTCAAGGCCGCCATCGACGAGTCACTCACTATTCCGATAGTGAGGGGCTCGACTAATAAGAGAGGTACGTTGCTGACTCGACTGATAAGGAGAATACGTTAGTGACTTAAACTGATAAGGAGAGGTGCGCTTAGTGAATCGACCAACGGGAGAGGAACGCACGCTCGACTAAAAGGCCGCATCGATTTCTCGCTCATCACATATGGGTGAGGTTCTCTACTAAATTTCATCCACAACTAATGGTCTCCGTTGGCCCCCACTTTTTACCCTATGGGAACTGGTCGATCCTATCATATCCAAGTCGAGAGCCATATGTAATACGATAGTCATATGTCATACGAAATTCATGTATGTTCAGCTTAACGCCAAATAGGCTATCCTCATAGTGCTAAAGGGCTCGAGGTTCGGGGTTGGCTCACTCAGAGCTCAACGTAATACCGCCCTTTTGAAAACCAAAATTATCTCGTTATCTTGACTAGTGTTACTAAAAACATGAACATTATCAAGATAAAAATTGATCCTCGTGAGCTTCATAGTGAAATTGAGCATCAATTAATTCCCAAAAAGCTATGGGATAAAATAGTTTGTCGCCTATGCGATCTTAAAAGGGTTGAAGATGATTAGTACTTTCTCTTAAATTGCTAAATAGTTTGTCACCTAGTTGGAGATGAAAAGTACATTCTCTTAAATTTTCCATCTTCTTCAATGTAATTTTCAAAATATGTATCATATTACCAATCTACTTGACCTCATAACTCATCAAAACTATACCTTCTTAAGGTAGACCATATAGGTCTTACCTGATGTTAATCATGATAAAAACAACAATAATTTCATAATCACTTTATTTGTTCATGGCTGATATTACAAACCACTATGGAAGAGATATGCAATTATTTTTGTGTTTAACAGAGAATTTAATAAAATATTTCAATATCCATATTAAGTATTTTAATTTTATATTAAGTTTATATAAAGAGATAAATTAATTGAAAGTTAAGAAAAAAATTATATTTTGACTTTGAAAATGCAAGAGTTAAATAAAATATTTGAATATCTATGTTAAAAATAAGGAAAAAAAAATGTTAACCATAAATAAAATATTTGAATGTCCACTTTAAATAAAATAATTTTCTCACTCTATATATATAGAAAGAGATTGTAAAAATATCAATTATTTAATAGGGAGATATGTAACTCATTCCATTCTTATTATAAAATTGATATATGGCAATTACAAAATAAGGACCAAAACTTTTAATGTGTGCAATAAATAAAATATTTCAATATACAAGGTAAAATTGAAATATTTCAATATCATATGCATAAAGAGATATTTTACAATATTAGATAGAAGTTTGTTTTAAAATATATTAATAAGGAAATAAAATATTACAACATTTCAATGTCAACTATGTATATACCAGCTTAGATCTATCATTTTAAATACGGATCTAATCGCTCAGAGGGATCCAATTTCTTCACTTGTAAATTTTTTTATGAGTAAACATTATTTAAAACTTTTGTATAGTTATTTTATTTTTATTTTCATTTTATTTTTAGAATTTTTTTTAATTTTTATTTTGGTCGACATGAGTAAAATTTGAACTTTGATGATGGACGGAAAGGTAACACATCATACTTGGGGGTAAAATGAGTCTCTCAGCTCAATCATATAAAGCAATTGAAAATAAAATATTTCAATGCTTATGTTGATTAAAATATTTCAATATCAAATATATATATGTTATATACAATAATTCCAACAATAAACATCATACTGGGCTGTAAAATGAGTCTCTCAGCTCAATCATATACAGCAATTGAAAATAAAATATTTCAATGTTTATGTTGATTAAAATATTTCAATGTCAATTATATATATGTTATATAGAACAATAAACTTCATACTGAGCTTTAAAATGAGCCTCTCTGCTCAATCATATAAAGCAATTGAAAATAAAATATTTCAATGTTTATGTTGATTAAAATATTTCAATATCAATTATATAATTCAAACAACACACATCACACTGGGTTGTGGCTCAATCATATAAAACAATTGAAAATAAAACATTTCAATGTTTATGTTGATTAAAATATTTCAATGTCAATTATATATATGTTATAAAGAATTCTTATGGCTAAAGTATTTAGTGTCATTTGACATTTTGATATCAACATTTTTTAAGTTTTATTTTTAAATCTAGAATCTAGTAAAAAATTGTTAGATTGCAAATTTAGACTATGTAATTTAATCAATTTAAATGTCCAATAAATTTTTCAAAACTCTAAATTTATTTATATATTTAAAAATACAATTTAAAAAAAAAATTACAATTTCATAAATTATCACCAATTAAAATCAAAAAAATTATGTAATTTTCCCTGTACTCAAAAAATTAATACATTATTAATAATTAAAATAAATTCTATCTATTAAACTTCAAATGAAATCTTTTATGGTACAACTCTGATTCAAATTTTACTTTTTTAACTCGTACAATTTGAATTTTCCAATTTCAGTGGATTAAAGTCCGTCATGAAATTCGCAGTAAACAGATATTGAGTACAAATGAAATTTCTTAGTTGGTTCCAGTTTCACAAGTTGACAATGCGAGCTCGACCTGCGTTGCGTACGCGGTTGTGCAGACACATTTACTTGAAAGGATATTTCCTAGAGGGTTCCATTGTTTGACAAGATGCAGAAGCGAGCTCGACTTTGAGTTGCGAAAGCGATTTCGGAACCACCTTTCCTCTAATGGATATTACACTTGACTTGAGAAAGCGCTAAATGAAGTACATTTCACTTTTCGAGAATATCATACATTGAACTCTACATTCAAATTCAACTCACCTTTGTTTTCCAGGATACATTACTTTTCAACCGTCTCTTCATGAGTTGAATATAAAGAAGGGAGTAGCGCAGATTCAAAATAACTTCAATTACAGAATGGCCCCTTCCAGAGTCTGGCACTGCAACATCATTTTATTCACTGCAACATCCAAATTATTTGTCTCGGTTCTTTTACTATCAACGTTAGCAATAGCCGCAGTAGATGACTTCACCAGTGCCAGCGAATGCGATCACAAACGTCAAGTCACAGATATTGATGCTCGGAAAAAAAACTTGTACGAGGTTCGGACTTCATTGCTCGAAAATGTTGGCAAGACAGGCTACAATATTTCAAGTCAGGGAGAAGGTGGAGATAGGATCTACGGCCTTGCTCAGTGCAGGGGAGACCTCAACGCCTCTATTTGTGGGGCATGTGTTGCGGAGGCTGAAAAAATTCTTGGAGTCTGTAGCAATTATTCTGGGAGCATTTATCTGATGAAAGGATGCTTTTTCAGATATGAAACTTACAGCTTCTATTCAAAATTATCAGATATATCACTCGACCTTTTAAACTGATCTCGGATTAGCAAAAACAGCACAAACAGCACAGATCCAGAGAGTTGGCTGATTGCCAATCTTTTGAAGACGGCCATTAATGATGCTGTGCGCAGTAATGTTGGATACAGTACGGAAATCGATGTTGGGAATTATGCTCTGGCTCAGTGTTGGAGAGACCTGCGTATGGATGACTGTAAAAAGTGCCTCCAAACGGCGTACAATAATTTCCAAAATTTCGTACAAGGATCTACCCAAAGAGTGGCCTTGTTTCAGAACTGCATGATTCGTTACGAGACGTACAAGTTTTTCGGTGATGCTGTCGTCTTACCCTCACACCCAAGTGAAAGAGCTCCTTCTCTACCCTCAAATGCAAGTGGTCCTTCTATACTGCCATCAAGAGAGACAGAAGGTATTGCCATTTAAATTATGAGCGAAATCTGAAGTGCATTTGCAATCCAATTCAGTAAGGCACATTGTAATTTTCTGCAGGGAAAAGCCATTTGGGATTGGTCGTTGCTGGTGTCGTTGTTGCGATGGTGGTAGTGTTAGCGTTGGTGTTGATTGCAGCGTGGAAAAGAAAGGTCATTCAGCGTCGGTACAAGCAACAACCCCCGGGTGAGTTAATCTTCTCTCTGGCTCCCTTCCATAAGGGAGCACATAAGGGAGCACTTTAGACGAGTTAAGTTTATTTAAACATGAGTGCATGCTTTGATGGTCGGGGCGGATGGTTACTCTGCCGCCGACCACCGTTCGAATCCTGCGCGATTCGGCATATTTGACCTGGCCACGTTTCGGCGATGACGTACCGGCTGACACATCTGCTCCGTTACGACGGACTTTGTACATACCTAAAAATATATGCTGTGATGACGTACGACGGACTTTGTACATGCCTAAAAATATATGCTGCGATGACGTGATGACGTACCGGCTGACACATCTGCACATCTGCTCCGTTACGACGGACTTTGTACATGCCTAAAAATATATGCTGCGATGACGTCATGACGTACCGGCTGACAGATCTGTTCTTTTACGACGGACTTTGTACATGCCTAAAAATATAGCTGACACATCTGCTCCTTTACGACGGACTTTGTACATGGTTCAAAATATATGGCAGTAGTCTATAAAGTGATTTTTTAAAGTTTTTTAGGCAGATTTTTCCGGTCAAAATCCGGCAGCAATTCATTGGAATCCCAAGTTTGATAGCTAGTTTCTGCACAATCAATGGTCCGTTACGGACTTTGTACATATGATCATGCTTAAAAATATATGCTACGGCAAAATATATGTAAATATTAACCTTCTTCAGCGAGATACTTTCCCCCTGGAAAAAAAGTTTATTTAAACAGTTTCTGGAGCAGTAATCTAGATTTGTAGTAATTTTGGTATATTTAAACAGTTTCTGGAGCAGTAATCTAGATTTGTAGTAATTTTGGTAATAGTTCTTAAGGATACAGAGTATCAAAGGGTATTAAATTATTTCTAAATTATAAAATCGAAGGAAAATTTTGCATTTTTAAGTAAGATATTGTGATTTGAAATTATGAAGCGTATGAGCTAATTTAACTGCCGGGCATTTTGTTATTTTTACAACAATATATTTTTAGTTTAAAACTATTTAATCATACTAGTTTATGTGAAAGGTGTCTATGTAAATAAAGTCTAAGGAACAAGCTAAAATGGTTATTGCTAGTGTACTAGACATTTGACTAGTTTTGTATCGATAAATGTTTAGTTTTAATTCTTCTAAATGAAATATAATATTTTACAAATTTATTAGGGATGTCATCTATTTGCAGGCAAGAGCATTTCATTATAAGCAAACTGTTCATCTATATTGGATGATAAAGAATCTTTTGGTGAAAGCCTTGGCATATATTCATTGTGGCTCCACTTCGACTTCTCAAAGGCTCATATATTACAACAAATATCTACAGCATATCCAATTTCAGCTCCAAAGGTAGAATGGATGCCTTAGCTGGATTGAACATCATATCATGTGTATCCCGCACTCTGAGCTTCAAGGCTCCAGTGTTAAGGATCATGCTCTTGTGGATTCAACTGATGATGAATATTTGGATGCTTATTATTTAGTTTTGTATGCAACTGCTTTATATTTTTTTTTCTTATGTTTATTGTTATCTAGAATCAAGGAAATTTCAAGACATACATGCGTATCTAGCCTCGATAGACAAACTCATACTATTTTGTTTTTGGATGGGTTATCATGATAATAGGTGGCCGAGAGAACTGGTTTCCCTCTGGGTAAGTTGAGGCCACTTAACCGCATAGTTTATGGATGTAACCTACTTGTTTTTTGAATGATAATGAAAAAAAGGCCATGCCCAGCTTACAAAGAAAAAAAATGAGAAAGATGCATAAATTCATGCTCAACATGGAGTTGATGTGTCCTTTTAAAATAAAAATAAAAATATTCACTATAGAAAAACAATGTCCACTATAATATAAAGAAAAAATAAAAACAAACAAAATTAAATATATATGTTTGGTTAGTTTTAGTTAAAATCATTATAAAACATCAATAATGTTAGTCTCATTGAATCTCTTAATAGTTGATATTGCAAACCAAAATGAAAGAAATGTGTAATTACTTATGAATATCTATATTTAGTTAGTTTTAAATAGGAAATTATTATTACTCTTGTTATTTATATGGATATGAGGTTTGGTGTTACACTATATTCACATAGTCATGGAGGAAGATGAACATATTGAAAATAATTTTATAACCTGCAAGCTCAAGATTAAAGGAAATACTCTCTAGCCTATCCTCCTTACTAAAGCTAGTATTTTCCCTATTCAAAGCATGACTTTGACTAGGTATCTCTTGTATAAGAAGTTATAGAAAATGGATGCCAATAGGTTTCCTACAATTGCTTCTAACTCTTGCCAAAACCCACACTTTCACTCAAGTTAGGGTAGCATTCGGGAACAAATAAGGAAAACATCTCTTAGAATTCAAATAATAGCAAAAGTATTATTATTTCCAAATTTAAAGAGAAATTGTGGGAAAATAAAGATCTAAAGGGAAAAATGAAACTATAATATTATATAGAAGTGAGTCAACCCCAATATATAAAACCAAAATTGTCTTTTTTCTTGACTAGAGTTAAGAAGAAAATAAACATTATGAAGATAAGAACTAATTCTAATGAGGTTCACAGTGAAATTGAGCATGAGTTAATTCTCAAAATGCCATAGGATAAAATATCCTAAGAGGGTTGAAGCTGAAAAATACTTTCTCTTAAATTTTCCATCTTATTCAAATACATATGGCACTACCAACCTTCTTGACCTTTTAGCATAGAAATAAAATGTTAAAGCATTCTAATTAATCTCCTATCTATTTAAGTTAGACCATATAAATCTTAATATACATTAATCATCATTAAAACAACAATCATCCATTTCATTGTATTTGTTCATGGTTGATATTACAAAACAATATGAAAGTGATGTACAATTAGTTCTATGTTTAACATAAAGTTAATTGAAACAAATTCAAAATCCATATTAAGTAATTTAATTTAATATTTTGTTGAAGTTATAATTTCCCCTGTGCGCAGGAGGCCAGCAGTTAAGGCGCGCGGGTCAGCAGTCAACACACGCCCAAAACCACCGAAGCATCCCTGAAACCGGCAGTAAGCCATCGCACCACCCTTTAGCCTAAAGCTGTTTCCGGACAACGAGCTCCGATGCGTTTTGGTGCTGACATGTGGATCGCCGTGACGTCATCCACTGACATCCATCGGAAGGTAACTTTCGGTCTTCTCACCCCGTCCGATATGCGTCCGATTGAACAGATTCCTCTCCGCCGTTCGATCTCCAGGAAAGGTCTCCGCCGTTTACACTGCCCAAAGTACATACGGGGGTCTGTCAAAATTAATGAACCGTGGACCATCCCATACCTTAAGATTAATACGGTGTCATATGTTTGGTAATGTTCTTTTAATATTTCTTACGGCGAAGTTAATAGGAGTATGGGTAAGTCTTATTTTTTTTAATATATGTTTTAAAAAAAACGTTGACCCCATTTTTTGTTTTGTGAAAAAAACACCCACGGGGATTGTAACAAAGATATGCAATCGTATATGAAAAAAAGCGACCCCTGCAGCGCGAAAAAAGGAGAGTGGAAGAAAGCACAGAAGTGCGGGTAATTTTCTTGTATTGTCATGTAATTTTTGTGTGGGTCATTTTTCTGAATACGCAATGAAAACACACAACAGTGTGTAAGAAAAAATAGAACAGAGGAGCAAATGAAGACCATGGTGAAAATGCAGCAGGGTAAAGTTTTTGGTTTGTAATGTAAGAAGTAAAAATTGCACAGCAGTGCAGGAGAAGGAGAAAAAGTAAATGAAGAAAACCAGTGGATAGTTTTGTTGAAATCCATGAATAGTTTCACACAGGTGAAAAGGTAAATGTGTAACTCCCTGTAAGTTTTGTTTTCACACAGCAGTGAATGTAAATGAAATATTTACACATCATATCTATAAAGAGATATTTTATAATATAAAAAATAAGTGTGTTTTAAAATATATTTATAACTCTAAAGCCAGAGAAAAAAAAACACGCTTATTGAAAAAGGATTGGGTATGAAAAGAACCTATATATATGAGAGTTTAGATTTAGACAAAGAGGTCCTGTACAGAAAGATAAGGAAATTAAATGGCAATAGTAATAGTTGATATTAACCATGGGGTTTGGCAAGGGGAAGTTTGGCAAATGGAACTCGTAGAATTCGAATTTTCCAATTACAATGCATTAAAGTCAGTCATGAAGTTCCCCGTAAACAGATATTGAGTTCAAATGAAATTTCGTAGTTGGTTCAAGTTGAAAATGTAAGCTTGACCTGAGTTGCCAAAGCGGTTCTGCAGCCACATTTACATTGGAGTTTAAACGATGTTTCGTAGTGGGTTCGATTGTTTGACGAGATGAAGATTCAAATTAGAAAAGATTCAGTTGAATTTGTTTTAGAATTTTATTTACAGAAAAAGAATCATGGAATTCTTATGCCGAAGCTCATTAATGAAAACAAATGCCTTAGCTTATTATGATCGTAAAGCTTCTCATTATTGTAAAAGGAGGCCTAATGCGGTAGGGTTAAATCAATATTGAAGTAATTTGTTTAAAGAATCAATATTGAAGTAATGGCATTTCCATAAAAGAAAAGAATTTGCAATTATAAACCAGCTAAAAACCATTTCCAGTTAAAATGTTATGAGGGGATTCCAAAATCTTTTCAATGGCTTTTGGAAAGTAAAATACAAAGTAAGGATAATAAAAGAAAATCTTTATAATAAGTAAGGGCTCTTTTATTTAATCTTCTATTTCATATTAATCGTTTTTCAGCCCCTCTACAGACAAGTTGGATTGGTCCAGGTAGCATTTCAGTAGGATTGAAGAGGTTCAATAATACAGGAAGTCTTGAGGAAATGCAGAGAAACTTGTGATCGTTATCGCGTGAAAGCAGAAACCCATGTTTTGATTGGCAAGGATAATGAGAGGATTTGTGAAGTCACAGTCTAATTTGGAGCACATTTTTTTGGTTGTGGGTATAGCCACGGTCATGGCACTTTAACTAAAGCAATTAGAGATCTGTGTTAACAAGTTCAGTAGAAACAAGAGCAATTAGAGATCAAGAGTTTAGTAGAAATAAAAGCAGTTAGAGATTTGTGTCAACAAGTTCGGTACAAATAAGCTCAGTAGAAATAAGGTTATAGGGCTTTGAAACTATATTTCTCTCAATGTAATATTTTTACAATTAATAGATTTTCTATACATAGAGTGAATGTGTATTATATTTCAAGAAAAATTTTAATGAAAGATTATATATTTAAAATTTTAATTTAATTTACAAATGAATATATTTTTTATTCATATTCATTCCAAAATTTACAATCTCAAAATATTATTATTTAAATAGATTTAATAATTTTGAAAATAAAAAAACACAATATGTTATATAAATACATCATAAAATTAGGATTTTTTTTCAAATATTATTTAAATATATTATTATATATATATATATATAACTAAGTTCATTTATTAATGAAATTTTTTTGCAATTACGGTGACTCAGCCATTATAATGATATGATTAAAAAATTAATATATATATAAAATAATTGTGGTAAGAGGTGTATTTTATAATTCAGATGAAAATATACATATTTGGTTAACTTTAAGCATTATAGAACATCAATAATTTGTTTCATAAAATATCTTCCTGGTTGATATTACAAACAAAAAGAAAAATATGTGCAATTATTTAGAGTATAGAGTATCCATATTTGACTAGTTTTAATTAAAATATTCTAATCACTTTTGTTATTTTATATTTTATATGGATATGAGATTTGATGTTGCAATAAATAGAGAGTCATGGAGGAAGATTGAAAAGATATAAATCTAGTTTATAGCCTACAAGCTCAAAATTAAAAGAAATACTCTCTACCCTATCCTCTTTATCAAAGCAAGTCTTTGCCTCATTGAAAGCATGGTTGTGACTAGATATCTTATGTATAAGAAGAAGTTATACAACATGGATTCCAAAAGCTTTCCTAAAATTTATTCTAATTCTAGCCAAAACCCTCACCTTCCACTCAAGATAGAGTGGCATTGGGGACTAAAGAAGAAGATTATCTTGCACAATCCAAATAATATTAAAAATATTATTACTTCCAAATCTAAGGGGAAACTATGGGAAAATAAAGAGCTAGAGCGAAAAATGAGACTATAATAATATAAGGAGGTGATCAACCCCAATATTCAAAACCAAAATTATCTTGTTGGCTTCACTAGTGTTACTAAAAAATAAACATTATAGAGATAAAAATTGATCCTCGTGAGCTTCATAGTGAAATTGAGCATCAATTAATTCCCAAAAAGCTATAGGATAAAATTGTTTGTCACCTATGCAATCTTAAGAGGGTTGAAGATGATTAGTACTTTTTCTTAAATTGCTAAAATAGTTTGTCACATATGCGATTTTTAGAGGGTTGAAGATGATTTGTACTTTCTCTTAAATTGCTAAAATATTTTGTCCCCTGATTGGAGATGAATAGCACATTCTCTTAAATGTTTCATCTTATTTGATCTAATTTTCAAAATATGACCTTTTAACTCATCAAAACTATACCTTCTTGAGGTAGACCATATAGGTCTTAGCTAATGTTAATCATGATAAAAACATCAATAAAATCAGTATCATTGTATCTGTTCATGGTTGATATTACAACCCAAAATGAAAGAGACGCCAAATTACTTTTGTGTTTAACATAAAATTTAATAAAACATTTCAATATCAATATTAAGTATTTTAATTTTATATTAAGTTTATATAAAGAGATAAAGTAATTGAAAATTAAGAAAAAAATTATATTTTGATTTTGAAAATGTAAATAAAATATTTGAATATCTATGTTAAAATAAGGAAAAGAAAAATGTTAACCATAAATAAAATATTTGAATGTCCACAATAAATAAAAAATATGTGTGTGTGTGTGTGTGTGTGTGTGTGTGGAGATTGTAAAAATGTCAATTATATAATAGAGAGATATGTAACTCATTACATTCTTATTATAAATTTGATATATGGCAATTACAAAATGTTAACCACCAAAACTTTTATTATGTGCCATAAACAAAATATATCAATATACGAGGTTGAAGTGAAATATTTCAATATCATCTGCATAAAGAGATATTTTATATTATTAGAGAGAAATTTGTTTAAAATATATTAATAAGGAAATAAAATATTAAAATACTACAGTGTCAACTATGTATATACCATGGTAAATCCATCATCTTAAACACTGATCTAATTTCTTTACTAGAGGGATCCAGTTTTAACTTTAATGATCGAGGGATAGGGTAACACATCATACTGTTGTGTCTAATGAGCCTCTTGGCTCAATCATATAAAGAAATTGAAAATAAAATATTTCAATGTTTTTTTTTTCAGAAGAAAAAAATCAATAGTAAAAATATTTCAATGTTTATGTTGATTAAAATATTTCAATGTCAATTATATATACATATGTTATATACAGTGATCCAACCATATGCATCATATTGGGTTGTAGAATGAGTCTATAGACTCAATCATATAAAGCAATTGAAAAAAAATATTTCAATGTTTATGTTGATTAAAATATTTCAATGCCAATTATATAGATGTTATATACAATAATTGCGACAATACACATCATATTGGGTTGTAGAATGAGCCTCTCAGCTCAATCATATAAAGCAATTGAAAATAAAATATTTTAATGTTTGATGATTAAAATATTTTAATGTCAATTATATATACAATACACATCATATTGAACTGTAAAATGAGCTTCTCTGCTCAATCATATAAACTTTAAAGCAATTGAAAATAAAATAATACGACTCTGATTCAAATTTTACTTTTTTATTTCTTACAATTTGAATTTTCCAATTACAGTGGATTAAAGTCCGTCATGAAATTCGCAGTAACGAGATATTGAGTTCAAATGAAATTTCTTAGTCGGTTCCAGTTTCACAAGTTGAAAATGCGAGCTCGACCTGCGTTGCGAACGCGGTTGTGCAGACACATTTACTTGAAAGGATATTTCCTAGAGGGTTCCATTGTTTGACAAGATGCAGAAGCGAGCTCGACGTTGAGTTGGGAAAGCGATTTGGAACCACCTTTCCTCTAATGGATATTAGACGTGACTTGAGAAAGCGCTAAATGAAGTACGTTATACTTTTCGAGGATATATAAAACGCCCCCAGACTTGAATATCATACATTGAACTCTACAATTGAAT
>APFE031550837.1:0-13923 GCA_000404065.3 Pinus taeda
AATGTGGGGAAAACCTTGATCAATTCTTCTTTTATGTTCTTCAAAGTTCAGCAAAGAAAGTGAGAGAGATAGTACATTTACAACAGAAGTCAACACTTTGACTTATCTAGATCTAACATAGATCATTTCATATAATGATGAGATCAGTTGAAGACATTCTGCTTCAACTGATTCTCCAAGGTGACACCTTCACCTATCATCATGCTGCATCCGGTTCTCTTACTATACCATTACATATCACACCATGATGCACTAATAATGATTATCATCATGCAACCCATGTCCATGATCTTATCCATCATCATGATGCCCTTCATGTCCATGATCTCATTTATCATGCTGCCCTTCATGTCCATGATCTCATTTATCATGCTGCCCATTCATCATGATGCTCATGATCTCATCTATCATATAGCCCATTGATCATGCTACTCATGATATCATCTATCACGCAACCCATTCATCATGATTTCCATGATCTCATCTATCATGTTGCCCATGATCATTGTGTTGCCTGTGCTCTCATCTATCATGCTGCCTATGCTTTCATCTATCACGCTACCCATGCTTATGGTCTCATTCATCATGATGCTGTCCATGCTCCATGTCATCATGCATCATTATACATCATGCAGTCCATTCATACATCATGCTGCCAACAAACCTAATTTTCCATGTTGTTACCCACAATAATCCTTCCTCTGCTTGCGTGTAAGGTGTTACTATTTATAGCGAAATAGGTGACTATGTATATGAGAGTATATGTCTCCATTTACAGCTACATATATCTGCGTGTATGTCTCTATTTACATTGGAATATCCTTATGATGAACAATGTGTATTTTCTCTTCATGAACTATATATAGGTCTCCATTATTAGTGTAAGAATATTCCATAATGAACAACGTATAAGTGTCTTTAAGAACAATGTGTAAGATAGCTTCATTGACTGCATTGAGATGCCTTCATGACTGCAGCTAGGTGTCTCTATTGACAATGGATTAGGGCATTCCATTGACAACTGATTAGGGCATCACGTTTAGGCTAGCGTATTACTCTTGGTGTCTCACTCCTTCTCCAAAAACCCAAGAAGTTGAGAGGAGGAGATCACCTCAAGAATGTGTTTTAAATGACATCAAATCCTCTTCTATTTATACCAAAAACGTATAGGTTGAATGGACATGACATTTGGGCTTCTTGAGCCTAAATAAGTTGTTGGTCGGCTTGATGATAATTCCACAATCCAAATAAATTCATATCTCCATAAATACTTATCGAAATCGGATGATATTTAGATCAATCCTACACTTCTCGACGATAGGGATCCAATAAAAATATTAGCTGCCATAAATAAGCTGACCCACATGGAGTTTGGCCCTAGTTGCCAATTTTAACAATGAGGTTCTTTTGGCTCCTGGTGCTGACAATGAATTGTGATGGTGAACCGTTTACCCACATCTGTGAGTGGAAAATACGCTCCCCCTCCTCTGGGTCTTTGGGCTCAATCTTCTGAATCAAAGTTGTGGCAACAATGGTGTTGGGATCCACATCAATAATCTTCTTCCCTTTGTCATTCACCTTGTTTGGTTCTATCTCAAAGTTGTAACATGCATTTTACTCTGAAGTGCTCAACTTGGCCACCAATGACTTCTTGGCTCGACACTCACTTGTGTTGTGAGTGGGGTTCTTATGGAACTTACACCACTTTCCTATGTCCTTCTTTATCTTCATGGGGTTGTTGTTTGCTTGTGACTTTGATGGGTTGTCTTGGGTCACCCCGCCTTGGCTTTATCGTTTGTTCTACAATTTGGGGGTTCCTTTCCATTACTTCGGATTCACAGATCCAAAGTCTCGCTTCTTCTGTTTAAAATTTTTCTTGCTCTTGACAACGTATCGATAGGCGGTGCCAATAAATGAGATGTCCAGGAAAGCCATCTCGTCCTGGATGTATTTTTGTAGACAACAATGATACTTGAGTACCAGATTCTGCTCAAAATCCTTGATACCCAAATTCGTGCAAAGGGTATGAAAAATATATGTGAATTCTGGCACGTCTTGGTCCCTTTATAGCTGCAGTGTGGTCCACTTTATGCACTTATCTTCATAGTTCCCAACAAGGTAATAATGTTCCTTTATGCCATATTGGAAAGAATTCCAAGTGGGCACGCCTGAAAGCAATGAGGTTCCCTCTCATCCCTCTGCTCACAGTAGGTTTCCCACTAGTCCTTGACATGGGGGGCAACTTTGAGGAGTGTAAAAGTAATCTTTTACCTATTAAAAAAATCATGAACCAAAAAATATCCTTGCAACAGATTTAACGATTTATCTATGACATTTGCATCTATATGGCCTTCAAATATGGGGATGTCAAAATTGATTTATACCTTAAAGGGAGTGACACCTCCAGGGTGGCTTTTGGATGAAGATGTATTGCCTATGGGAATTCACTAAAGGATCTAGAAAAAGTTTTCCATTGTCTCATTCCTTTGTCACTCAAGGGCTTCTTCAAGCAATATTTTGAAAGGATCTCCTACTCCCTCGTCTTTCTTTTCTTTTGCCATGGGAGGATGTTGGAGTCAGTGAGGCTGACCTTGCAAAGGTTCAACAAGTTCAAGACCTTGTTGTGGACATGCACAGAAAAATAAAGAGCATATCACGATGATACCACTGATCCAAATTTAAGCATAAACAAAATGAAATATAGATATAAACAAAAACAAAGAGAGATAATGAAATCAAAACTTTAACTCATTAATAACAAAGTATTGAAAACTATTTACATGCAAAATGGAAATAAACTAGCTCAGGCGATGGTAGCTTCTCTCTAAGAAGAGATGTGGTGGTTACATCCCTTATGAACTGTGTTAAAATGAGGTTCCAGAGGCCTTTTTAACATTAAGAAACATTGGGAAACTGTAGACTTCCAAAAACCTAACCCTAGGAGATGAAGCGCCAAAAGCTTGTGGGCCTCTATGGGGTTAGTTGGAATGTCAACTTCTTGGGATTTTAAATTTGGCATACAATCTTCATTTGGCTATCATAATAACTCGTTTTAATTATCTCTAAGAGGAGACCAAAATTAGACTAATTAACTAAGCTTGCACATTTCTGGTCTCTCTGTTTTGCCAAAAAACTTCTTTTAGGCCCTCAAAACGGCTCTGAAATTTTAGGACCTGAAAAATTGCCAAAAATAGTAAGATGTGCTTCAATTAAAGAAACTGAAAGAAACAACGATGGGGTCTAAGTGGAATAGGTGGGTGGCCACCAATATCTACCTAGATAAGTCCTCCCCCCTTTAGGAAGTAATGGTCCACATTGCACCATGTGCCTCCATGAGATGGGGGATCTTTTGTTGAACTTGGTCCATAGTGAGCCACTTGCCTTGGTGTAGGAGTTGGTAAGCTTTGAAAACCTGATATAGTTGGATCTTTTGTTGGTGAGTGGTCATGATCTGCATGTCCATAATTTGACTAGTTGTGGCATGTTCCATGCAGTCTGTGTTGCACTCTATTGGTGTTAGCTATTCTGCAATATTTGATGTGTCTAGCAATGGTGGAAAGTATGACCAAAGGTCGTCCACATTGTACACTGGGTGCAGGACAATGAATAGGGGAATGTTGAGCTTGAAGGCATTGTCACCCACAACCTTGGTGATGGTGTTAGGCCCATATCAGAGTGGTCTGAGCTTCTAATGGGATTTAATAAGGAGTTCTTTCTGCAAATGCAGGCAAACTTTATAGCCCACTTGAAACTTGTGTGGAACTTGATGTTGATCATGTTGCTGCTTGTACTTGGAATTGGACTTATCCAAGATTTCGTGAACCTGTTGGTGGATGTGCTAGATGCACTCAATAAACCTGATTGCTTTATCAAACTTAGACTCTACATGTGTGGATTTTGTCTGTTTAGTTGCATGAGGCATGGCAACATCAATTAGACACAATGATTGAAATCACAAACCCACTTGAAAGGGACTGCAACCAGTCAAGCTATGGAGAGATCTATTATAGTTGTGTTGCATATTGGGAAGGCTCTCATCCCAATTTCGTGGATTCTTGAAGTTGTACATGCAAAGTATGTGCACTATATCATGTTGACGACCTCTATTTGGTAATTAGTATGGGGATGGCATGCAATCGACTTGGTGAGCTTGGTGTCAAAGAGTGTCTAGAGGCTCAACCAAAATATGATCAGGAACCTGCTATCTCGATCTGATACAATGGTATGTGGGATCCCAAAATGTACCCACAATCGTTCAAAGAAGATTTTGACAGTGTCCTTTATTATGATGCTCTTCTTGTAGGCCACCAATATAGCCATCTTAGAAATTTTGTCCAGGACCACAAATACATAGTCATTACCATGCTTGGTAGAAGGGATACCAGATAGATAATCCATGGAGATGGATTCCCAGGGCTGGCTGGGAGTAGGAAGAGGAGTGCACAACCTTGCTTATTGACAGTTGGCTTGGCAATGATGCAGGCAGTGCAGGATCTGATATATTTTCCAACATCTTGTCAGCGTTTTGGCCAATAAAATTAATTTTGTAGTATGACCACAATTTTTTGCACACCAAAGTGTCCAGTGACTCGACTGTAGTGTGCAACCAAATCAGCTTGGCACGCTCACTTGAAGGAACACAAAGGTGGCCCAGGTAGCATAATGATGCATCCTGGAGGTGGAAATGAGGAACTTTCTTACCATCCACTTGCATCCGGTATGTGGTGGCGAACTCTTGATAATTTTTTCATAATTGTGACCATCTCGAGGTCTCATGGCCATAAGAGTTGAGAATAGTAGTCAGTGTTGTAACTGGAGGCTAGTTGAGGCAATCTGTAACAGGATTAGCGCTTCCCTTTTTGTATTTAATGTTCAAGTGGAATTGTTGCAGATATGTAGACCACTTCTGGTGGTGATCATTTTGTAACTTCCCTTGTGTTTGTATAAACTAAAGAGGTCGATGATCGGTGTGGATGACGATCTCCTTCCCCAAAATGTAATGCTTCTATTGTCAACAAGGATGCATGATAGAATACATCTCTTTATCATAGGTGGGGTACTTCCGAAGTGTATCAGAAAATGTCTCACTATGGTAAGCCATTGGATGCTCATGCTGGGTGAGATCTACACCAATAACATATTCAAAGTTGTCTGAATCAATTTCAAATGGTTGTTGCAAGTATGGAAATGTGAGTACAAGTGAAGAGCAGAGGTGGTGCTTTAGTTCAATGAATGCCTTCTGTTGGGACTCACACCAAGAAAACTTTTCTTTCACTCCGCCCTTGGTAATCTAACTCAAGGGCCAAGTGGTATGGGAGAATCCCAACACGAACCTCTGATAAAAATTTGCAAGGCCAAAAAAGTTGCGAAGCTCTATTAGAGTGGTCGAGGTTAGCCAATCCCAAATGCCTTGTATATGTAGAAATTCCTTGTAGATTCAAACTGCTAGTTGTAATATGCTAAAACAATTGACATGAATCTACTCTACTCATCAGCAAAAACAATTAAACAATCGCGAAATCATGAATCATACAAGAGAAATAATAATCAACACATAACACAATGATTTCCTGGGGAAATCCACAGCTAAAAATCCTTTCTATCTGTATATTATATTAGTCATAAAATATGAGAAGATTACAATGCTTTGATCAAGCACGAGCAACCTATGCACTATCTCTATCTGTCTCACTACTTCCTAGACAAGTATTGGCCAATACTTAACCAATTTTATTCCTTCCCAAGTCCTTATTTCCTTGCATTGTTCCTCAAGGAATTAACCCCTATTTAATTGGGAAATTCCTTAATTATGAATTGTGCAATCCTAATAGGCCTCCCTTTGACTGCATGCACCACATGTGCAATTCAAATGATTATATACAACTAATAGTACACTGTCCCTGAACTCCAATTTGAACTGGGTCTTTCTCTAATCTAACATGCATGAGCTAATTATGAGTGAATCTTAAGTTTACTTGTTGATCACTACAGGCAACACCACACTGCACTTCAAGTAGCACCACACTGTACTTCAGGCAACACCATGTTTTACTTTAGGTAGCACCACACTATAATTCGGGCAACACCACACTCAACCGTAGGCAACACCACACTACTAGACCTCCCACTAATTCCACCATCCGTTGGAATTAATTTAACTGACTTTAACTCAATTAAACTCAATTTATTAATTACAACTCAAAATAAACTCAACCAGAGCTCCTAATTTTAGGAGACACTCTATATGACTCTAGTTAGACCCTCAACTCAAATTAACTGAGCCAATTAAGTCAAATTAACTTATTTAACTTATACAAGTTGTCATGAGATATGGAATAACAACTTTATTCCCAATTTAATTCAAGGACAAAATTAAATTAGGATTTTCTTTTTGCATTTTCAACAATATATTAGCCAAATGCACATGCATGACTTGCTCATCTATGATGTAACCTTGATATTGGACCTATACAAGTTGCCATGAGATGTGGAATTACATTTTTATTCCCAATTTAATTCAAGAACAAAATTAAATTAGGATTTTCCTGTTGCATTTTCAACAATATCTTAGCCAAATCCACATTCATGCCAAAGGTGAATTTCTCCAAGTTGGCACATAGTTTGTCCTGCAACAGGGTTTGAAGAACTTGTTGAATGTGTTGCAAGTTCTCTTTCCAAATCTTATTGAAGATGAGGATGCCATTCAGATAAACAACCACAAACGATTTGGTGAAGGGCCGCAAGATCTCATCCATCAACCTCATAAAAGTAGCAACGAAATTTTTCAACCTGAAAGGAATGACTATCCATTCAAAAATGCCTTCCTTGGTTTTGAAGGGGGTCTTCCATACATCTGTGGGCTCTATTGGAACCTGGTGATAACCAAACTTCATATCGATCTTATTGAAATACTTGGCCCCCTTAAGTTGGTCCAGAAGGTCATCAATACATGGGATTGGATACCTATTCCTAACAATGATTTTTTTTAGTGCCCTATAATCAATGTAGAGCCTCCATGTCCCATCCTTATTTTGTACAAGTACAAACGGGCTCCCACAGGGTGAGGAACTTGGATGGATGTTCCCTTTTTACAGCAACTCCTAGATCTGTCGCTTGATCTCTTCAATTTCGAAAATGAAGTGGAAATATATCAGCCTATTGGGTAGAGGTTCTCTAGGAGTCAAATCGATCGAATGTTGACTTGATGTCACTGTATGCTTCCACGACCTTATATACTTGCTTTTGCTGCGTGGAGGAACCCTTCCTGTGGTCCATAGATGTGGCCACGTTCTTCCACTTACTTTGAGAGTGAATCATAAAGAAGATAAATTTCCCAATCTGGGAGATGATTTTACTGCATTGCATAACAAGATCAAAGAGATGGCAGTATGTGGGGCTATCTTCGGTATCCTGTATAATTTATTTCCCAAATAAATAATAACAATGTGAGCCCTCGACTCATACACAACATGATGCTTCCACAAGTATGGTTGGCCTAATAATACATCACAAACTTCAAGAGGATCAACATCACACAACACCTCATCCATGAAAGGTTTGATGCTGTAGGGAAGGTGACACTGTTGGATGACACAGAGATCTTGTCTTTTGTGAAGTCATTTGATAGTGTATGGTTGTGGGTGTGGTGTGGTCGGCAGGCCCAACCGCTTCACGACCTCTACTGAAATGAGGTTCTTTTGTCTCTTGTTGTCGATAATGAACTGCAGCGAAAAACCCTCACCCACATCCGTGAGTGGAAGAGACACTCCCCCTCCTTTGGATCTTCACGCTCAATCTTTTGCATCGTGGTGGTGAAAACGATGGAATTGGGCTCCACATCAATAATATGCTTCCCTTTATCATTATCCTTGTTGGGTTCTGATTCATAATTGAAACATGTATCTGACTCATAAGCCTTCAGCTTGGGCACTATTGATTGATTGGCTTGACACTCACTTGTGTTGTTAGTGGGGCTCTTATGGAACTCACACCACTTTCATATGTCCTTCTTTGTCTTCATGGTGTTTTTCTTTGCTTGCGACTTCGACGGGTTGTCTCGAGTCATGTAACAACCTAGGTCATAATTCGATACAATAAAGTTAATAAAGGAAAAACAATAACCAAGGTCACAGGACATGTATTCCAAGTTGAATGTTGGGAAAAACATCCTAGTGTGGGTGTTCATTTGGTTTATTATGGCTAAGGAATTTGGCAAAGGCAATGGAAAACGCATTAGAAATAGAAAGTGGCATTAATTGACATTTTATTTATGAAAATAATGGAAATTAGGAGAAAAAGGAAGGTGAAAGGTCACAGGTTGCATGTGAGGAGGAAAATGAAGGAAAATAATGGAAATTGATGAAAATAGAGGCCTTATTAATAACAAGGCTTATGAGGATCAATTCACAACCCTTTTTCAGTTCAATTTTGGAGTTCTCTCTCTACTCTTTCTCTCATACTCTTGGAAACTTAGAGTATTCATAGAGCACTATAGCATTGTAGGAAAGAGGGCAAAGGAAGGACAACAAAGCAAGAGGAAGCAAGGAACAAGCAAGGAAGAGCGGGAATCTAGCGGCTACACCGAAATTACTTCATGTATCGAGTTGCATGTATGATTTCCTTACTAGTTTTTGCATGCATGGTACATGCACGTGTGTTTTGGTTCTCTTGTAGTCATTGACATGGGTCTTGCTAGATGTGACAATGGTTTTTAGCCTTGCCTTGCCATTTCCAGATATCCATGGTGTGATGGGGTTCTCTTGTTTTGGTTGAGCTAGATTGCCGGATGGATTCGAAGCTGAGTGAGGTGGTATCAGGATTAATTACAAGGCCTAGGAATCCCTTGGTGGGATATATGGTAAAACCTGGTTATGAATACCCTTGATTGGGCATAGGAATCGCTTGACTAGTAGTGGAAGGATACATCTAAATCCCAGAGGGTGGTGACCTCATAGGCCTAGGAATCCCTTGACCTGTAGTGTTGGGATACACGTAAATCCGAGAGGTGGAGAGGGACAAATTCCTCACATTTAGGTGGAGATATCCAGAGGTATCCATGCTTGTTTATGGCCCAATGATCCGGTGGGATTACAATAAAAGCTTGATTGTATTGATAAGGGTTTCAGTCCTAGGAATCCCTTGGTGGATATATGGTAAAGCCTGAGGAAGCCTTGTGATTCTGTTGTGAGTCCCACATTCATGCTTGGAATATGTCATGGGGGTGATTGGATAAAAAAAAGATTTGGTTCAACCCAATCTATGATCGGTTGGTTCGCGGAAGTCCCTGACTTGGTTGACTTATGCATACATTAATAAGAAATCCTTTTCCATTGGTATTTCATGTGTAAATGTACTTGTTAATATGTTGTTTTTATGGTTGTTCTACTTTTATTTTTTTGTTGGTTATATGTGGGTTATAAGCATGGTTCATGACAAACTTTGGTTATGGCTCTCATCATGATTTCATTAGTACAATAAATGTGTAGGAATATATGACCTAATAGATGATAATGTAACCACTATGCTAAGACATCAATTCTTCTTTATGTTTCTTAGATAAGTATAAGACCCCTATGCTCAGATTTGTGGTTATGACCTGTAGATTACATATTTGTGATATGTTTGACGAAATTCCTATCATGGCTAATAGGGACTAGGTCAAGTCCTTGTAGTAATGTTTGCATTAGTATCTTTAATTCTTTGTTATTTATCGTTTATGGAAGTTTCATGAAGTTATGGGTAGAGGTATGAGACCCAACCTTGAAAAAGTGGCACATAATCCAGGGTCACTGGCTTAGAACTGCTTGAAAAAGGCCACACTCGTGTGCATGCCTTGCTGTGGGAGCGACAGGAGGGTCTCATTCGAATGCATGGCTTGTCATGGGAGCTATTGGGGGTCTAGCTCAACAAAATGACAAGTTGTCTCAGGGGTTGGGCACCTGGAAGGGTTGATTGCCTCTTGAAGGTCTTATAGCTCGTAAAAAGGGTCAGATTGGTTTTGTTTTGTCAGTTCCACTTCCTTACCTGTACATGGGGAGTTGAATCACATCATAGTAACTATTTATCACAAGTTTACCCAAGCAAAATGATTATCTTGTGTAAATATGGAAGGAGGGTGTTACAGAGTGGTATCAGAGCATGGTTCACCCCTTGGATTGGATGGGCGGAATGTGTTGGTCATGCATACATGTTGGTTGCATATGCATTATTTATGCTTATGGTCTATGTACTTGTTATGTAGGCATGTTTGCAGTTGTGTTGCCATGTGAAAGTTGATGGTGTTATTGATGAATGTATTTGTTATGAGTGAATGTCGATTATGCACTTGTTATGCATGCCAGTGTCTATACGTCATTATGCATAAATTAACATGGTTATAGTTGTCATGCATGAGTTCATGGTATGTGGTTAATATGGTTATGCATGATAATCAGATAATGGTTTAAATGATGTTTATGTACTTATATGATTATGTTTATAAATTTATTGTGCTGATCTAGTTGATCTTGCAGATGAGATATCCTCCCCTAAACTATACTGAGGTATGTTGATTATGTTATGTTTTGGTTTAATCTGACATGGTATACTTGTAGGAAGAAGATCAAAGATTACTAGCAAGATAGTAGACTATAGTTCATGAGACTCTCCCTATGGATTAGATGAGCAACATGGTGGTGGGCACTCTTTTGACATAGTAGACACATTGAGAAGTTTGAAGGTAGAAATAAGAAGTTGCAAAGTAGATAATGGCAAAATCATTCAGGCACACGAGAAACAAGCAAAATTTAATGCAACAATCCTTTATAGTTTATCAGAGTTGTAGAGACAAGGACCACTTAGGATCATCTATTGACAGGAGGATAGGAATAATGGGGCATATGGCAGTAGATCTTATGGTGGGCACAAGTCAGATACATATGGCATGATCAGAGATGTCAGGTTCTTGGATACACCGGATAGGAGTGGTGATGGACATAGGTTCTATTCTAGTTCTGGTTTTGAAAGGGACAATGGTTATCATACTTATAGGAGGAGTGGTAGGGGATATTTTCTATATGATTTCAAGAAATCCAAGCCTCCTACCTTTGATGGGGATTTGAAGAAGTTGGAGGATGTAGAGGCATAGCTACTCAGGATGAAGAAGTCCTTTGATTTGCATGATTACACAGAGAATATGAAGGCCATAATAGATATATTTAGCCTCAAAGGGAAAGCAAACATCTGGTGGGAAGATGTGAAGTGGGTTAGAGACATCATGACATATGAGATGAGTTGGCATGAATTCAAGAGGCTATTCAAGAATAAATATTTGTTAGAGAGGTACTATGATTGCAAAGCCAAGGAATTCTATGAGCTAAAGATGGGATCGATGACAGATGAGGAGTATACGACCAAGTTCCCTGGAGTTGTTGAGGTATGTAACGTATCTTAAGGATGAAAAAGCCAAAGTTCATATATTTGTTAGTGGATTTCCATTAAAATTTAGAGATCAGATTGAGTAAATGAGCCTCGATGACTGTTGAAGTCATTGGGAAATTGAAGCATTGTTATGAGCAATCAAAGCATAAGACAAAATATCAGCAAGTTTGGAAAGGGAAAGACAAAGGTAAAGGTAAATGACAACTGAAGCAAACAAGACCTCAAAATGCAGGAGAGAAAGAAAATGTTTCACCTTACGAGAAGTTTAATGGGTCACAACCTAGAGGGAAGCAAAATAAAGGTGATGGTAAGGGACTGTTGCAGTGTTGGATATGTGGAAAGGAGCATCTCAAGAGGGATTTTCTACAGAATCGGGGTGGTAGGCCTAAGATTTACAATTCACATGATGCACAAAGAGTTGGGGATGTTGGGTAGAGCATTCCGTGGATTTATGCAGCGCTAGAAAATAGACAGGCAAATCACCAAACATCTATTATCGAGATGGAAGGTAAGCTTTGTGATAAAGTTGTTTCTATTTTGATTGACCCTGGATCTAATTATAGTTATGTAAGTCATGACCTGGTGGATAAGTGTGGTTGTAATAAAGAAGTTCATTCAGAATCTTGGTTAGTGCAGTTGGATATAGGTACAAAGAAGAGAGTTCATCATTGGGTAAGAGCTTGTGTGTTTGAGTTTAATGGTATGCCTACCTCGAACATTTGAATGTACTTGGATTGGGATCATATAATATGATTTTGGGTATGGACTAGTTGTATCTTCACAAGACTAAGGTGGACTTCTATAACAAAGCTATTGAATGCTTGGATGGCGATGGGGAACAAAGAATCTTGCAGGGTAAGAAGAAATCTACATCAGTTAGAATGGTGACAACTATGTAGGCAAAGAGAAATTGTAGAAAAGGGTGTGTGTTATTTCCAATACATATTTTTAGTGATAAAGGTATGGATGTTCAGGGTGCAGAAGTTATGAAGAGGTACCCAATCTTACAGTAGTCTCAGGATGTGTTTCCAACAGATATTTCAGAGTTGCTGCGTTGTAGAGAAGTGGAATTCTCTGTTGAGTTGGTACTAGGGGCAACACTAGCATCAAAGACACCATACAAGATGTATACACCAAAGTTAGTAGAGTTGAAGTTGTAGTTGAAGGAAATGCTTAACAAGGGATACATTGGGCCAAGTGTATCGCCTTGGGGTGCACCAATGTTTTTTGTAAAGAAGAAGGATGGTACTCTCAGGTTATGAATTGATAATAGGTAGTTGAATAAGATGACCATCAAGAACATGTATCCCTTGTCAAGGATTGATGACTTGTTTGACCAGTTGAAGGGAGCAGCAGTGTTCTCGAAGATTGACTTGAGATCCAGATACCATCAGGGATGCATTAAAGAAGAGGACATCTATAAGACTTCTTTCTAGACCAGGTATGGGCATTATGAGTTTGTTGTAGTTTCATTTTGTTTGACTAATGCTCTAGCTACTTTTATGTGCTTGATTACTAGTGTGTTGCATCCTTATCTAGACAATTTTGTCATTGTATTCATTGATGATATATTGATATATATTCTAAGAATGAGGAAGAGAATGCTGAACACTTAACAACAATGTTGAGATTGATAAGAGAGCATAAGTTGTATGCCAAGATTAGCAAATGCAGTTTCTTCTAGACATAGGTACATTACTTGGGACATGTTGTTTCCAAGGAAGGAATAACATTGGACCCGACAAAGGTAGGAGCTATCATGGAGTGGAAAGTTCCTAGAAATGTGGATGAGGTAAGATCATTTATTGGGCTAGTAGGTTATTATAGGAGGTTCATCAGGAACTTATCTCATATTTCATATCCTATTACGCCACCGCAGAGGCAAGGTAAGAAATTTGAATGGACCGAGGAATGTGCAACAAGTTTTGAGCAAATGAAGCAATTGTTGACAAATGATCTAGTATTAAATATTGCAGATCCAAAAAAAGAGTTTGTGGTGTGTATAGATGATCCAGACTTAAATAGGAATGCAACAAATTACAGAGATAACCATAAACACAGATGTGCAACGGAATTAATACTTCATTTCATTAATGTAAAATACTGAAATATGCTTACAAACAGTAATGGAAATAAACCAGCCAGGGTGATGGTAGCTTATCTCTGAGAAGAGATGTGGTGGCTACATGCCTCTGAACTGTGTTACAATGAGGCTCGAAGGCCTATTTATTGTTGAGAAACAATGGAAAACCCTTAACATTCCAAAAACCTAACCCTAGAAGATGAAACGCCAAACTGTGGGCCCCGTTTGGGTAAATTGGTACATCAACTTCCCGGGGTCGTAACTTTGGCATACGATCTCCGTTTAACGCGTACAATAGCTCGTTAGAAAGATCTATCCGAGCACTACCATTATGGGTAGGGCAACATCAATCCATGGACCCATGTTGCCCCCAAATTTCCCAAAAAACGTCGTTTAGGGCCTCAAAACGGCTCCGGAAGTTC
>APFE031550841.1:0-61769 GCA_000404065.3 Pinus taeda
TTATATTTTCATCATGTCTAATATAACATCCTGATTGAGGTGGCGAATTGAATATGTGATTTTACATTGAAGATTTTTTTAATGAAACTCTCGTCACTATATATGCAAAACGTGATAGACAATTAAAACAAATGTTTTCATACAACTTATTATAACAAGAAAAAATAACTAACTATATATACCTCATAGATAATCTAATTTGATTTTAAATTTAAAAATCAATTTTTTTTTAAATCATATTTTTAATAAAAAATAGTATAAATTTTAAATGCTTATGTTAAATTGTTTGATTTATTTGTCACTATTTTAGTTTAAACCAACGAATTCCTAAAATATTGCTGATTCATTGCGGAGTAGGAAAGGCATAGGTGAAATGAATTGTCAAAAATTAAATATTACAATATTCCAAAATGCCAAAATCGACATAAATTTGGGAGACTTCGTATGATGTAATGATACGTTCTCCTTGTTATCACTTCGTCTAGCTTAATGTTACGTCCTCTCTCTTATCACTTCGTATAGCTTAATGTCACGTTCTCCTTCTAATCGAGAACATGAAACTGTGCAAATCCTTATACATGATTTCCTTTCGAATCAATCCCGGCTCCGATATAACGACGGATGTGAAGCACGCACATGAATCTTTTGATTTTATATAAATAGGGTATCTTTATTTTGATCACTATTTCTTTGAATATTTGGTAATTAGATAGATAATATTATAATTTAAAAGAAGAAAAAATTAAATATTTTAAAAAGGGTTTGAGTACATAAAAGATCAGGAAAAAATAGATATCTTAAAAAGTATTTTTAACACAAAAATTATTTCAAAGGAGTAGTTGGTATGGCTCAGTAAAATAGGAATTTTTAATTTTTTTGATGATGATGATGATAGTGGTTACAAATTATTTAGTTTAATTTAAGATTTTATTTTTATGCTCGAAAAGCTTGGAGAGAAGCCTCTGAGCTTACTATAATTTTGACATTGTAAAAGGCTAAGAAGGTCAGTATTGCGACAAAGATCATGAACCTGAGATCTATTGTAAAAGGCTAAGAAGGTCAGTATTGCAACAAAGATCATGAACCTGAGATCTAATGTGGTTGTACGTGAGGCACTCTAAGAGGAAGTGGTTTTCATCCTTGATGTTCCTATTCTCACATAGATGGCAGATCCTTTCCATCCATAGTGTTTTAGGAACTTCTCAACGACCTGTTTCACTATGGAGCTCATGAGAATTCGTTCTAATCTTTGTTATATTAATTTTCTTCTTTGAGCTAGTTAAAAAAAAGAAATACTTTTGATCTTCTAGAGTGGCACGGCGCACTCTAAGAGGAAGTGGTTTTCATCCTTGATATTCCTATTCTCACATAGATGGCAGATCCTTTCCATCCATAGTGTTTTAGGAACTGCTCAACGACCTGTTTCACTATGGAGCTCATGAGAATTCGTTCTAATCTTTGTTATATTAATTTTCTTCTTTGAGCTAGTTAAAAAAGAGAAATACTTTTCATCTTCTAGGGTGGGGTTGATGACCTTCTAATAATAACTTAATTTTCTTTTTAGCGCTAAATCTTTCTCATACCACATTTTTTCTTTGAACTTAGAAGTAACAACATTTTTAATGTTATTAATGTTTTGCAATGCATCATTCTCATTGATCTCCTAATAGTTTAACCAGGTCCTCATGTCTTTATACCACCCTGTTTGAGCCTTAGGTGGTTTTGGCTAGAATTTAAGGCAAGCTTAGAAAGTCTATGATCTCTTATATTATTGAGTTTGTGCTTTATACAACAAAAACTTTCATCATATATATATGAGATTGTAAATGTTATTATTTAATTGTATTTTTAATATTAAAAATGATTTTTTTTTATTAAATAATTTAAAATTATTATTCTTCCAGCAGATTTTGAAAAGAAAAGAAAAGAAAAGAAAAATTATATATTTGATAAGATTGTGATGTGTTTATTTAAATTATTTTAAAATATTTTTTAATATAAAAATGAATTTTAATTTAATTATATTATATATTATTTTTAAATTAAATTAATTTAAATTTATATATTTGCAGATTTGAAAGAAAAAAAAATTAGACCACGATATAGTGGCCAAATTAGAATACTGCCCGGATAAAGTTAGGCCTAAATTGGTTTTTGATATCTTCTTTCATTTTCATCTTCACCCTCGCCAGTTGGCAATACTACTCAACTATGATACAGGATGTGGAATTATTTTATCCTGATAATTGAACTGCAATACATACACAAAAGCATAGCACATTATGAACCTATAATCAAGTACAGTTCGAATAGAGTTTTGTCTTCAGAAATGCCAAAAACATCAAAAGTTCATTTTCAAGCAATTGGCCCAACCAATCATATTCATGCTCCATGAGATCCTGAACGTTCTCAGCGTACGAGAAAAAATTAAAAACAATCAAAAATATTAATTATGACTACACTCTTAATGAATAAAACTGACTGTTAACATAAGCGGGCAAAAAAAGGCATATAATACCACCATGGACTTTACAACAAAGAAATCGCATGCTAACCTTATGTTTAATGTAGAAATTGCTAATCATTGGAGTTTTTTTATCTAGCTCTTTTTCATTAAGTTTAATGTAGAAATTGCTAATCATTGGAGTTTTTTTATTTAGCTTTTTTTCATTAGGTTGGGAGTGGAGTTTGATTATTTTTTGGATTTAGAGGTTTTTCTTTAGTTATGGATGGATTTTAGTTTTTTAATGAAGGTGTGGGGTTTTGCTTCGCTAGTGCCTTCGTTGTTCATTAGGTGGAGGTGTGGGGCTTTGCCTCGCTAGTGTCTGAGCTATTCATGAGATGCAAGATATGACAGTAAAAGTTATGTTAATTTAAAGATTTTTGCTTGGAAGAAAACATTCTATTTATATGAGGGAACTGTATTGTGGTTGTGTATCATTCCATGTGAGAAAAAAAGAGGAAATTGTGAGGAAGATATAGCAGATTGGCTATAATTTGTAAGACTAACTATTTCTTTGTGAAGGTAGCCCAAATTGAGTGAATCACATATATTTGTATCTCTTTTATTTTATGTGTTTACAAATTTACTGTATTTAACCTCACTCTTGATGCATATTTTTATAATTCATCACCTTTTAAAAATGTCACTTCCCATTCTTATTAGTCCCTGCCCTCCGGGCCTGGCAGGGACTATAGCAATCGATTTTCGTCGGTGGCTATTAGTTTGGCACGGAAAACATAAAATTATTTCAACTTACCACAAAGTCCATTCGAATAACACGAAAACCAAAACGATATTTTTTATTTGTTTATCCTGTTAACCAATCAGAAACATGTTCGTCTTATTTGGCCTCAGTACGAGGTATACAAGCTGAAAAGTTAGGCTATTTGGCAAAAGTTCAAGTGATTAAAAGGTTCATAAACTAATGCTAGGTTTCCCTTAGCATTAATCTCCTAACATTAAATGTTAGGAATACTTATAGCGGATGATATTTGCTAAACCATGGCTGGTGCCACCTTGCCGCGGTGTCAAAATTGCCCTGGCGTGTCAATTTGCATGGAGGCAACCGACTTTAATTGCCTCCCTTAAAACGCCTTCACCCTTTGCTCCATCTGCAAGGCCGCTTCATCTGCAACGGACTTCATCCAACATGCTTCATCCATCCAGAGCCTGGCTTGTTGCAAATGTTCAGCCTGTTGCAAATGTTCATGACCATCAGTGTAAATATTGCAGTATTCTGCAACGGACTTCATCCAACATGCTTCATCCATCCAGAGCCTGGCCTGTTGCAAATGTTCAGCCTGTTGCAAATGTTCATGACCATCAGGTAAATACTGCAAATACTGCAATTTTTTAATTGAAACATAATTTTTAAACAGATTGTTTGAGTTTTGAATTGAACATAATTTTTAAACAGATTTTTTGGCAGTGATTTGAACATAATTTTTAAACAGATTTTTTGGCAGTGATTTAACGTGGAATCGGGAGGGCAATCACAGTAATACAATAGATTGTGATAAATTATGAAATTTTGGCAGTGATTTAACTTGGAATCGGGAGGGCAATCACAGTAATACAAGAAGAGATTGTGATAAATTATGATGAAATTTCAAATGATAGCTGTGCAATGAGAAGAATACCTTTTTTTCTTAGTGAACTAGGATTTATGTCTCGTGCCTTACTCTCCTCTGGCGGGGAGCTGCATCTTCTCCTTCTATTTCATTTTCATCTCCAGACTTTTCCTTCTCTGCTGCATCAGATTTTTCATCCTCTGCTGCAATATCTGAATTTTCTTTGTTATTCTCAGAAGCAGAAGCATCCTGCTCGGGCTGACTTTTCAACTCTACCTTCTGAACCTTTTGTCAAGGTACCAAAAAATGAATGTAAGAAAACTAACTTATTTCATCAAAAGCTTCTAACACGCATGATACCGCCTTACAACAGTGCTAATATAACAAAATGCCGCTGTCATTGTATAAATCAAGACAAGAATTACAAGGAGACTGACAAACCACACAAGCATGTGAATCTTAATAAAGCACAACAACATATTTCTGAGATAATAATAATTCACTTACAGGTTGCTTCTTGCCACCGAAAAGGAGCTTGTAAATTGTTGTCAACAGAACCACCAAAACGGCGACTAAAATGCCTATTGTCAAATTTGGTTTACATGCTCTCCTCTGTCTGATAGTCGGTAATAATGTGGTAATACAGTATATTTTCCGGGGCTCTGGGCTCACTGAGCTGCTCCGTTGTGAGTTTGTGCCTCTGGAAGCAGAAATTGCCTCCCACTCGAACTATCCAGAGCGTTCTGCAAGAGCCAAGTGGCAAATACATGCAGATAGGTTATTTATCATATCCCACTCGAACTATCCAGAGCGTTCTGCAAGAGCCAAGTGGCAAATACATGCAGATAGGTTATTTATCATATCAAAGAGATGAGGTAACTTACTCCAATACTGCGCTTTTATCTAGTAAACAAACTTAATAAAATACCTGACGAATGATGTTCATAATGTTACGATATAGTCATACCTCAGTTGCCTTAGTTAATTTTTGATTGAAATTACCTTACCCAGCAATTGACCATGTTTCACGGCATTATACATGCTCTCCTCGGTCTGATAGTCGGTAATAATGTGGTAATACAGTATATTTTCCGGGGCTCTGGGCTCACTGAGCTGCTCCGTTGTGAGTTTGTGCCTATGGAAGCAGAAATTGCCTCCCACTCGAACTATCCAGCGCGTTCTGCAAGAGCCAAGTGGAAAATACATGCAGATAGGTTCTCATATGTGCCATATGACATTCACTCTATGTAACACCTAAGTTGTCAGAGGCATGACACGTTTGAATTTGCATAAGAATTTGGGTGTTTTTGGACAAAAAGGGCAACACAATCAAAGAGATCAGGTAACTTACTCCGATACTGCGCTTTTATCTAGTAAACAAACTTAATAAAATACCTGAGGAATGATGTTCACAATGTTACGATATAATCATACCTCAGTTGACTTAGCTGATGGCATTCTAAATACAATTATTATTCTCTACGCCACACAACAAGAATTGTAAACGTCCCCTGTACATCATCATTGTTGTGGCTGTATTAATACCAACAGACGGCTGTGCCTATTATGCGTCACTGTAGCGGCTGATTACTTACAAAGCTATGATCACCCCCACTAAATTGGTCTCGCCTCTTCAGAATAAACATATTTTACTTTGGAAACTTCCAAGCATTTTCTTTGTCAACAGAAATACATGAACGCCATGGAATGTATAAAAGAAAGCAAGCTAGGTGATCTGTACCAAAACTGCTAGATGAAAATAATTGTATATTAAATCAAAGAAACGCAGATAATCCCAGGTAATCAACCAATCGTCCATCCGAGATCGGCCTCAATTCCCTGCTGGACCCACGAAACCCCTTTTTGGCAAGATATAAGAAGAGGACACTCTTCTGAACTGCGCTTCATCTTTCCTGTAAAGAGTGTGTCGCACCCGCGTTCAATACCATACTTAAAACACCCAAATCCTCCACTGACACCATGATGCAGCATCCTACCTCCTTCATTTTCTGTGCAAAAGTCATGGATAATGAAACCGCTTTTGTTCCCGAGGCTCTGCTCGCTTTCTCAAAATACGCAGAAGCAACCACCATATCTGCAGCCACAGGTAACGGCATCGGGATCAAGAGCATTCCAAGGCAACAGGAGGCTGCCCCTTCGCCGCCCGAAGAGAGAACTTTGAATCTGCAAAGTCCACAGTACAGAGGCGTGCGTCGTCGTAATAAGGGGAAATGGGTGTCTGAAATTCTGGTAAATCAGTTCTCCTGTGGATAGAGGACACTGCAAGAAAAACACCAGCAAGCCTCATTAATTTCAATCTGTTTCTAGCTGCAGAGCATAGAGGACACTGCAACAAAAACAACACCGAGACGATGAGCCACAGAAAGCCAGGACACTGCAACAAAAACACTTTCTTCGCTAACAGGTATGTTTTCTTCGCTAACAGGTACAACACCGAGACGATGAGCCACAGCAAGCCTCATTAATTTCCATCTGTTTCTAGCTGCAGAGCACATTGCAATGGTAAGTATTCTCTGAATAGTTAAGCAAAGGCTCGATTAACCAGCAGCAGGCAAGCTATAACGCTCTTCACCAGTTCTCCGGACTGGCACGTGTAATGCATGTACAATCCCAACCTGCAGGGGAAGGAGGTGGCACCTAGCCAGCTTAGGGCAGGGACTAGCTGCCCCGCAGCCCCCCTTGTTTAGAAGTATGTATCCAAACATCATAGAGACCATTCCTAGTTAGCCATTTCAGTGAAGAATGTTATTTAGATTTTTCTCTTATTAACCTTATTATTCTATTATTTTTATGTTTTTCTTTTTTACTTCATTTCCAGTTTCCTAAGTCACTTATATAGGAAATATCTTTTAATAACATTCTTTAAAAATAATAAGATAAAATTTAGACAATACAAAATGATTGCATCAATCTCATTTGGATATTCGTAAATGTGCTCTATGATATAGGAAGACATTTTTACTTTTCGATATATATATATATTAATTTATATATATATGTTAATTTTAGTTTTTGATAAAACAATGCCGATATTATATTACCAACTCTGATGTTTTCAAGATGTAGGCCAATGTTTTTCTTTCTAAAGTAAAATTCGAATTTACATCATATCTGGTATATCATCATATAATAGTAAATTATTAATACTTTGTATTAATTAAATAAATTTAAAAATATGCTTTATATGACATGAAATATTTAATTTTTATAGTAAATATCAAATAATTCTAAATAATAGTTATTTTTTAATTTTAAACGAAAATTCACCAATCACATATATGAAATTGTTTGGTTCAAATAATAATTAGGCCTTTTTTGGGTTGATTTATTGTATTGCGTTGGTTTCCATACCATTTAAGTAGTCTTTTTCTTTATATTTTTTATGATGTTATTTTCAATTTCATTGCTTTTTATAAATCTATTAATTTTTTTAGAAACTTTTTGTAGATTCAAACTGCTAATTGTAATATGCTAAAACAATAGACTTGAATCTACTCTACTCATCAACAAAAACAATTAAACAATCGTGAAATCATGAAGCATACAAGATAAATAATTCAATCAACACCTTACACAATGATTTCCTAGGGAAAACCGCAACTTAAAACCTTTCTATCTGTATATTGCATTAGTCAGAAAATATGAAAAGATTACAATGCTTTGCATAAGCCCGAGCAACCTCTGCACTATCTCTACTTGTCTCACAACTTATTAGACAAGACTAATCCAATACTTAACCAATGTTCTGCTTTCCCAAGTCCCTATTACCTTGTGTTGATTCCTTAGGAATTACTCCCCTATTAATTAGGTAAATTCCTCAAAGGAATTTCACAATCCATCATAAGCCTTCCTATGACTCCATGCACCACATGTAAAATTCAGATGATTATACAACTAATAGTACACTATCCTTTAACTCCAATATCAATTGGGTAACTCTCAAATCAGATATGCATGAGTTATTTATGAGTGAATTATTAGTTCACTGGTTGGTCATTACAGGTAACACCCCATTCCTAGACCTCCCACTAGTTCCTCCAACAACTGGAATTAGTTTAACTAACTTTAACACAGTTAGATTGAATTAATTAATCACAACTCAAAATAAACTCAACCGGGGCTCCTATAATGTAGGAGATACTCTACATGACACAAGTTAGAACGTCGACTCAAATTAACTAAGCCAACTAAGTCAAATGAATTTAGTTAACTAATACATGTTGTCATGAGATGTGGAATTACAATTTTATTCCAAATTTAATTGAAGGACAAGATTAAATTAGGATTTTCTTGCTTCATTTTCAACACTCCCTCTCAAGAAGAAAGAGACTATTTGTTACCCCAACCCTACCTTTTTGAAACTCAAATTTTCATCTTGACAATTCCTTTGTCAAAATTTCTACATCATGTTGCTCTATACGAATGTACTCCAGTAACATGATTCTCCTCTACACACAATCTCGTAGATGGTGATACTGAATGTCGATATGCTTGGACCAATCCTAAAAAATTGGATTCTCAGAGAGTTTGATACAACTCTGATTGTCACAGTAAATCACTGTAGGATCCATTTAGTTACCAAATAACCTAACAGGGATCTTCCTCATCTAGATATATTCAAGAGTTTCTTAACTAGAAGCCATTTACTCTTCTTCTACTGAATTGAGTGCAACTGATCTCTGCTTCCTACTTCACCAAGAAATATTTTCAGACCCAATACTAAATATTCCGCCTAATGTGTTGTTCATGTTAGATGGACTCCTTTCCCAAGTTGCATCTATGAACCCTTGAAGTTTCACTCCCTCTATCCATTTGTACTAAAGATCAAACTGAGTGGTGCCTCTGAGGTATCTCAACACATGTTTAGCTACCTTCCAATAGAATTTGGTTGGATTAACCATTGATTGACTAAGTTGGTTAACTGCAAAACATATGCCTAGTGGTGTGTTCACCAAATATATAAGTGAACCCACAAGCTTCCTGTAAATAGTAGCCTCCACTACTTCACCTGATGTAACATCTTCCTTCCTCCAATTTCGTGCTAGAGGAGTATCTATGGGTTTGCTTCTCTCCATTTGGAACTTCTTCAGTATCTCATTGGAATACCTTCCCTAAGAGGAAAAAAAATTTTGATCTCCTTTCCATACTTCCATGCCAAGCAAATAATGCATGAGCCCCAAGTCCTTCATCTCAAATTATCTTGCAATATCCTCTTTGTAATATTTTACTAGCTTCTAATCACCTGTTAGAATTAAATCATCGACATATAATACTATAATAAACAATTTAACTTTAACCACAATATGCGAAAGGTTCACATCTGCTTCACTTTTGGTGAGGCATAACCTCGTGAAATAGTTGTCAATCCTGGTGTACCAAGCACATGGTGATTGCTTCAGTCGATAAAATGATCACTTGATTCTACACACATGCGAATCTCTATTGAAGGTCTCAAATCCTTTTCACTGATTAATGTACACCTCTTCCTATATTACACCATTGAGGAACATAGTCTTCACATCCATCTGATGTATTTTCCATTCCATCTGTGTTAAAAGTGCTAGAATAGAACTGATTGAAGAGTACCTTGCTACTAGAGCAAAGGTATCCTCGTAATAAATTCCCTCCACTTGAGAGAACCCTTTGACCACAAATATGGCCTTGTGTTTCTCCACACTCCCATATGCTACTTTATTTACCTTGTAAAATCATCTAGAACTCACCACTTACTTGCCTGCTAGCCTTGGGACCACATCCAAAACACTGATTTTAATAATGGAATCATAGTCTTCAGCCATGGTATCAACCCATACTATTTTCGGTATTGGTTCCTCAAATGAGGATGGCTCAATCTCTACACTCTCACTCATCAGATCCATGTAGCCAGTGTACTGATATGATGACCTCCTCTTCCTGCACTACGATGTGGGTGCTCCCACACATTCTCTAGCATAATGCATCAATCTGTCAACCTCACTGGTGTGCTTCCTTCCATCTTTAGAAGTCTCTACATGAGTGGGTGCTTCCACTCTCTGATCCTGTGCATGTCACTACACCACATCATCTTGAGGTTATTTTTTCGAAGCTAAAAGATCCTCATCTACATGTAACTAAATATCCATTTCAGGGGAACATCTCATGGCCTTTTCTCCGTCGAACTTCACATCTTTACGAACCGTTGTTATCCTATGAGATGGAAAGTACACCCGATATTGCGAGGTGTATCAGTGTACCCCACAAACATGGCTAAATCAGTTGTTAGTTCTAGCTTTTTCCTTGCATCTTTGGTAAGATGACCGTAAAATGATGAACCAAAGATCATGAAGTGTGCCACATCTAGTTTCTTACATTCTTCTCGTGTTACCATCTAGAGAATTCGATGAGGACTTTTGTTCTACACATATACAATTGTGTTACATGCTTCAGCCTGCAAGTGCAACAGTAGGCCTTGATCATGTAACATTTCCCACGTAGCTCCCATAATACCTTTTTTCTTCTTTTCATCCACCCCATTCTATTGTGGGTTATGGGGTGATATTAACTTCCGTCAAATGCCTTCCGATGCACAAAAGTTCTTGAATTCATTTGACATATATTCTCTACCATTATCACTCCTAAGATCTTTATTTCTCCTTGAAACAACTTTCTCAACAAGTCCTTTAAATTCACCAAATTTAGAGAACATCCGATCTTTCTTCTACATGAAGAAAATCCAATACTTCTAAGAGAAATAATTTACAAATATTACATAATACTCATGCTTGGCCATTGAGGCTATCGAGAATGGTCCACACACATATGAGTGAACTCTTTCTGTTATCACTGACAAAATCACATAGCAAGGGACTTGGGAAAACTATTCAAACAATTGCATTTGTTGCTGCCGTGCTCGAAAAAGATACAGAATCTAATGATATTGCTGCTGCATTGTCTACAGAGAAGACAAACCGGAAGCATATAGAGAATAGAAAAATAATACTGATTGTTTGTCCTACATCTGTTGTTCGTAATTGGGAAAATGAGTTTCATGAATGGGGAACATTCAATGTTGCTATTTATCATGGTGCAATGGGAAATAGTGATAAAGGATGAATCTTTGTTTGCCCCTATTCTGTCGCGTTGGAATCATCAAGCACTTGTAATTTCTGCCTCTCTTGTCCACAATCTGTACCAAAAAGAATTGAAACCTTTCCTTGATAAAATATCAGATCTTGATAAAATGTCAGATCTTACTGATGAGGTTGAAGCAGTTCTTTCAGCAACAGATAGCCTAGAAGTGTATCCTATTTCATTAACAGATGGGGCTTTATATTTTTTTCCTTGCATATGTCACATCATCATCAACTTTTCCTAGTCCTATGAGAGAAACTGGATTGATTCCAGCCCTTTTGCCTCTATTAAAAGAGACCAATTCTTCTCATACGCACCTTGTCATTTTTGCTGTTAAGATTCTCCAGAAGTTTATGGATTACAGCAATCTAGCTGTCACTCTGTTCAGAGATCTTGGAGGTCTAGAGAATACAATCAAGAGGCTACAATTTGAGGTTACTAGAGTTGTGGAGTTATCAGAAGGAAGCAGCATTGCAACCTCAACATATGATGATGATAAAGGACAAATTCCATATACTCGTAGGTGTCTTATCAAAGCCTTACTCAAGGCAGTGGGATCAACAACATATGCTCCAGTAAGGTCTCCAGGCTCAGAGGAGAGTACATTGCCATCAAGCCTATCATTAATATTCAGTCATTCCTATAAATTTGGTGGTGACATCTTCTCTTCGGCGGTGACACTTATGAGTGAACTAATTCATAAAGATCCGAATTGTTTTTCAACGCTGCATGCAACAGGTCTTACTACTGCCTTCTTGAATGCTATATCAGAAGATTTACTTCTCCCTTCCTCAAAATCACTTTGTTGCATCCCTAGTGGTCTTGATGCGCTATGTCTTAACCATACAGGGTTGCAGGCAGTGACTGAAGGAAATGCATTGCGGTTTCTTGTACATGTCTTTACATTACACAAGTATTTGCTACCATTGAATGAAGGGGTTGCTCATTTGGCTAATTCAATGGAAGAGCTAATGCGTCATGTCCCTTCTTTGAAGGGACCTGGTGTAGATGTTATCATTGAAATTATTGAGAAAGTTGCTTCAGCAGGTGACATAGGGTCAGAAGCCAAAGACAGATTGGATAGTCCTGTTCCTATGGATACGGATTCTGAAGATAAACATAATGAAGGGGTTGAGACAAGTGGATTGGTTGTTGAAAATATGAGTAATGAACGCTTTCTACAATTATGCAATTCACATGCCATGGTGTTTGTCCATCGGGCAATGGAAAATCCTGAAACTTGTAGAATATTTGTTGAGAAAAAGAGCATAGAAGCTCTTATGAGGTTCTTGACCCTTCCAGGTATTCCATTGTCTTCGGAGGGGATGTCTGTAGCTGTGCACATGGTTGCAGTCTGCAAGGCATTCACACAGCAACACTCAGCAGCTCTTGCACGAGTATTTTGTGCTTATCTGAGAGAGCATCTCAAGACTACATTAAATGTGTTGGGTCCTGTTGTAACTTTTGTCTACACATATGAAAACGGTGGACAGCGTATTAAGGACGTGGCATTTTGTCATATCATAAAAGAATTGAAGCATGCATCAGACACCTTGAATGCATTTTCCCCTTTTGTTTTCAAAATAGTGGATGACACATCATCAAATCAGGTTTCATAACACTGGACAGCACATCCATCACAACGTGGCCACCGTCATATTTTGAGGGAAGGTGCAAATCAATGAAGTAAATAAAATTGCTCAGCTGCGGGTCATACTGAAGCCAAAACAACATCATAGGGTTGCACCATTAGTAATTGGTTTCAACTACGACTCCGAAAATAGAGTCCTTTTCTCTTGAATCATGAAATTGGTCAGCCGGATAAATTGGCTCATCTCCAAAGGCATCAACACATTTGCTAACAAAGATATTAGACGTTTTCAGCAGGGCAAGGTCAACGAGGATGGTGGAAGTGAAGAAAATAATGGTGGCTATGGACGACAGTGAATTCAGTCATTATGCTCTGCAATGGACTTTAAACAGCCTGCATCTTTATGGAAGCGTTGTTTCTCTTGTGATATTTCACGCTGAACTAGTGGTAGCCTTCAACACCGCTGTACCAATGGGGATAACAACTCCTAGATTAATTGAAACGATTTTGCTTCAACAGAAGCAGGTTTCTCAAGAAATCCTTTCTCGTGCTAAAGAGATGTGTGCTCAGAAAAATGTGATTGTAGAGATTGTGTCCGAAATAGGAGATCCTAAAGATGAGATCTTGGATGCGGTTGAGAAATTTAAAATTGACCTTCTTATCACAGGAAGCCATGGCTACGGAATGCTAAAGAGGGCCTTTTTGGGAAGTGTGACAATTATTGTGTTCAGCATGCAAAATGCCCTGTTCTTGTCACCAAGAAGCCTTCCTAAAGTTGTACAATAAATAATTATAATGCTACAGGTTAACCTGCAAAAGTTTTAGTAGGTTTTGAAGTTTCCATCTCCAAATGTATATAAAGTTCATTTTTTAAGCTGGAGACCATGTGGTTAAAACTCTTCGATGAGAACAGTGCAATATAACCAAATATGACATCCTCCCATGTTATGTATTGACATGTAAAGTGCAGTTCACATCAGATATGCTACCATATCCTTGGCCTTGTGCACGGGATATGGACGCCTATTCCTCGAGAAATGAAGGATTATATTACAACTCCCAAGCCTAATGGTTATCAAAGTGTTCAGACGAAGGTCATACCATTTTTAAATGAAAATACATTTCGAGTTGAAGTGCAGATACGGACAGAAGAGATGGATTGTATAGCGCAGAAGGGAATTGCTGTCCATTACGGTGGTAAAGGGATCACCTCTGGCAGTGTGCAGAAAAATGGAAGAATTTGAAGAGCCAAATCTACATGCTTGAATAGCACTGACATTGCTCGCAGGGTAAGTTGGCTTAATTCCATTAGAGAGTGGCAAGAGGAATTTGTAGGCAATATGAGTTCCAGGGAATTTGTTGATACAGTTACGGGTGATCTTCTGGACAATCGTGTTTTTGTATTCACACCAAAAGGAGAGATAAAAACTCTTCCAAAGGGTGCAACAGTTATTGATTATGCTTATCAAGTACATACAGAGATTGGCAACAAATTTATGTTTGAGTGATAAAGATCTCAGGTCAAAAAGCAAGCAAGCTGTTTTAAATAAAACAGCAGTTTCGTAGCGCGCTACGAAACTGCTGTAGGTGATGATTTAAATGCAGAAAAGACAGTTTGATATTATGAGCGGGAGTTTTTGAAAAAGAGACACTTGTCCATCACCACAGCCTACAACATATCTAAAACGTGGCCACGTTCCATACCTTGGGTTATTAAAGGCTCAGAAAAGTGTTGTTCATGTTCGAGCAAATAATGGAAAACGGAAGCCAAGAAGCAAGGGACACCTCCCAATACCACGGGGCAAATAAGGATTCAGTCTTCAAAGGCCAATATGGCGTATTTAATATCCAGCTCAGCCAAATCTAAAGAGCACCAGGTGTCAAAGGACAAGGAGTAGCCACTATGGCATGGAAAAAGAATTAGAGTCCTAGTTAATTTAGAACTGTTTAAAGTTCAAGTCAGCATTTCGTTTGTATTTAATAGTCAGTTAAATAGTTGATAGGTGTCATTAGAGATAAGGATCGAGTTATTAAAATTCCCCTCATGCTGGAGGAGGAAACTCGAATTAGTTAGAATAAGGATTCTATATATAGCTGAGACAGCAATGTAATGAGGGTTGGAAATTTGACAGCAGAAGTACTGTTTTAGCTTATGTAAAGACCATTTTAAGTAATACAAAGCATCTACTTTTCTTCTCAGGATTCATGAAGGATTTGTCATGCTCAGAATATGTGTTTTGTTCTTCCCTTAATGTCTTTTTTCAGTTGCATGGATGCATAATCACTCAGAATTCACTGATTGTGCTCTGACTTCCTGTATGCATGTGTGAACTGTGGTTTTATGTAAGTTGTATTCTGAACATTTAAATGCTAAGTGCCCTGACTTCTATGCAAAGGTAGTGTCATTGTTTACAGAAGCTTTATTGACTCCATAAGCCCAATGCGAACTTATAAAATGTTTATCCAGCCACCATATTTGTCTATGTTATTACACCACAAGAGTTAGCCATCTTATCATAAATCAAAATCAATAACCCTTTGGAGAGAGCCCTCTCAGGCTAAGGAGGCTAAGCCTTAGTCAAAAGCTTGGTTTGAAATAGTTACTTAGAGTCATCCTGACCAGCAGCCTATCAGGCTTGATTTTGAGATAACACTTTCAAGGATCGCTTGCACTCGACTTTCCTTATCATGAAAGGTAGCTTTGGTTTACGTCCCCATTGTACACCTTTTACATTTGTCTCTCTTCTCTAGTGTACCCTTGAGAAGTACTATAAAATTTTTTTGCATGATATTTAAACCTTCGTGGTGCAAGTGACCCAATCTTCTATGCCACAACTCATCGATGTCTCAATTTTTCACCTTCTCTACTTTTGTGCTCAAAGAAAAATATTCTTCTACATCCAATTTGTAGAGGTTTTTGACCTGAAACCTGAACCACTTCACTTGTTTTGAGGTTATGTGATGAAGGAAAGCCTTTCGTTTTTTGAATATCACATTATAGCCATGGTCCTCTAGCATAGGAACTAACACCAAATTCTTCTTCAAGCCCTAAACATACATGACATATTTTAATGTGAGATGAGAACCAAACTCCCTCTGAAAGGTAACAGTATCAATTCTAGTTGTGCTATACCTCTCATCATACCCCATTTCGACGAGCATCTGGAGGTCCTTCTCCTTGAAGTCACTGAAGAATTCTTTGTTTCTAGTCATATGGCATTAGCTTCCACTATCTAGATACCACACACTACCCATCACAAATGTCATTGTGCAAGTGATGTGGGTGAAATCCATCTCAAATTGTTAAAAAAGAGCTTCACGTACCACTCCTCCTAAGGGATTCTTGTTGGGCTTCTTGTGCGGACACTTTGTGGCATAGTGTCCCAATTCATGACAGTGAAAACATTTAATCTTCAACCTGTCATTCTTATTCACTCCCTGACTGGAATATGATTTTGAATGGGATGAATTCCCTTTGCCTTTATTTTCCTTTCTAGCTAAGGCATAGTTCTCCTCGTCATCATGCTTGGATGAGGATCCATCTCTAGTGTTTCATCGAATCTCTTCTTACACCAAGTCAGACGGAAAAATCTCCCAATCTAGTAGCATCTCCATCCCAATCTAGTTGTGCCAACACTTGGGAAGGCCTAGAAGTGTTAGGCTAACCAGATCATCGTCAAAATCTATCACACTGAAGCTTCCAACCTCATCCCGACATTGGGTGAACTTGGTCGAGTACTTTAGTATTGTGTGGCCCGTCTCCATCTTGATTTTTCTGAGCTTGTCCTTCTAACTTCTTGTGGTCACTCATATTTTGAAACATTTCTATAAAGGCCTTCCACATTGCATATGGAGTCTCCTTACCATGGAGGTTCAAGACATTGTGATCTCAAATTCCTTCTAGGATAATATTTCTTTCCTTTGCAACACATTTTCTCCACTTTTCTAGATCTTGAGCATCAACTGTTGGAGGCTTAGGAATATATTTTCTATGAATTCCTTAAGCCCATTGTCTTCCAACACTACCTCCGTCTTGTCCTTCCAAGCAATATAGTTCAAACTACCCTTAAGGGCATATTCGAGTCTCAATGCGTAGAATGACATATTGTTTTCTTTGAAGTATGATATTGCAAATTCAATTTCACCTACAAAATAAAAATGTGTATCCTCCTCTTCCAGAGTGATTTCTGCTTCAATACCATGTACAAATCCCTTATAGATTCAAATTGCTAATTTTGATATGCTAAAACAATAGACTTGAATATGCCTTAGTCATTAATGGAAACAATTAAATGATTGCGAAATCACGAAGCATACAAGAGAAATAATTCAATCAACACATTACACAATGATTTACTGTTGAAATCCGCAACAAAAACCCCTACTATCTATATATTGCATTGGTTAGAACATATGAGAAGATCACAATGCTTTGCTCATGCCTGAGCAACCTCTACACTATCTCTATCTGTCTCACAACTTCCTTGTCAATCCCAAGCTAATATTTAACCAATTTTCTACCTCCCCAAGCCCTTATCTCCTTTCATTGTTTCCATGGGAATTACCCCCTTATTAATTAGGGAAATTCCTCAAAGGAATTTCACAATCCATCATAGGCCTTCCTTTGGCTACATGCACCACCTGTACAATTCAAATAATTATACAACTGATAGTACGCTATCCCAGAACTCCAATCTCAACTGGATAACTCTTAGATTTGACATGCATGATTTATTTATGAGACAATCATCAGATATCTGGTTGATCACTACAGGCAACACCCCACTCGTAGATCTCCCACTAGTTCTTGTAGAAAATCCTATGGATTCACAAGCTCATGCAATTTACTAAAGCATGGAACAAGAATCTACTTCTACTTTCAACCAACGGAAGCCAATAGATTGATGAAAACAATATGAACAAGAAGAAGATAAATCAATGGCACATAACACAAGATGTATCTAGGGAATGCCATTGCTTAAAACCTCACTATATGTATTGCAAATATCAGAAATATGAGTGATGATAGAAAGCCTTTTCTCACTAGAACAATTCCGCACAAGTATGCTCAACTCTCTCAGTTCACAAGCTAGCCCTTGGCAAACACTTAGCTAATTTTGTAGCTCTCCAAGTCCCTAATCTCTTGTTTTGTTCCTAGGATGAATAACCTATATTTAAATGGAATTCATGGTTCCAAAACTACCCAATAGAAACATAGGATCAATCTCTAATGCATGCATGATATTTAAGCTTCAGTAAATAATACCACTGATAGTACATTGTCCCTACACTTTAGTCTCAACTAGGTTTTTCTCTGAGCTGACATGCATTAGTTTATCATGAATGAATCTTTAGTTAACTCAAGTAGCACTAGTGGATACATTAGTGCACCAACTGACTCTTAGTCCTCTATTAGTTCCATAAAAAATTTAGAACTAATTTAACTGAATTTAACTCAGTAAACTGGGTGATCCAATTTTCAACTCAATTTAAACTGATACTGGACCCAAAAACTTAGGGAGAACATAAACATGACTACAGAAGGACTTCCAACTCGAAATTCCTAAGATAATTAAGTTAATTCAAATTAATTAACTATTTACAAGTTTTTATGAGAGTAGAATTGAATTTTAATTCTCAGTTTAATTCGCGGACAAATTAAAATGGAATTTCTTGTTGCCATTTCTCAACACTCCCTCTCAACAAGAAAGGGATTATGAACTACCTCGATCCTGTCTCTCTGAAACTCGACTTTACATCTTGAAAATTCCTTTGTCAAAATGTCAACATATTTCTCCTCCATGGGATTGTACTCTAGCAACATAATCTGCCTCAATACACAATCTCTAAGATGATGATATCATATATCAGTATGCTTGGACCGATCATGAAAAACTAGATTTTCGTAAAGTTTGATATGACTTTGAATATCGTAGTAAATCATAGTTGGATCCATCTACTGAGCAAAAAAACCAACCAGGATCTTCCTCATCTATATGGCCTCACATGCTATGTAACTCGCAACCATGTACTCTTCCTCTCTCGAAGTGAGTGCAAGCGATCTCTATTTCTTGTTGTACCAAGAAGTTGTCATTGACCCAATAGTGAAGATCCCTCTTGATGTGCTCTTCCTATCAGATGAACTCCCTACCCAATATGCATCGATGTAGCCTTGAAGCTTCACTCCCTCTATCCATCTCTAACATAATACATACTGAGAAGTGCCCCTGAGGTATCTTAACACATGCTCTTCTGCCTTCCAATACAACTTTGTAGGTGTAACTATCACTTGAATAAGTTGGTTAATTGCATAGCACATATCCGGTTGTGTGTTCACCAAGTGCATGAGTGAACCCACAAGCTCCCTGTAAATAATAACTTCCATTACTTCCCTTGAAGTAGCATCCTCCTTCCTCTAGATACCTTCTAGAAGAGTCTCCATGGGTTTGCTTCTCTCCATGCAAAATCTCCTTAGTATCTCATTGGCATACTTTCCCTCAGACACAAATAAATCCCCATCTCTGTGTTATACCTCCATGCCAAGAAATTAATGCATGAGCCACATGTCCTTCATCTCAAACTCTCTTGCAAGGTCCTCCTTGCAAGACATGATCAGCTCATCGTCACTTCTCAGTATGAGACCATCAACATAAAGTACAATGATCAACATTTTACCCTCCACCATTATGTGGTGCAGGTTTGCATCCACCTCACTCTTCATGAAGCCCATCCTTGTGAAGTAGCTATCTATCTTGGTGTACCAAGCATGGGGTGCTTGCTTCAACCCATACAACACTCTCTTGAGCCAACACACATGCAACTCACATAAAAGGTCTCAAAAGCTTCAGGCTACTCTATTTACACCTCTTCCCTAATCATGCCATTAAGGAAGGATGTATTCACATCCATATGAGATATCTTCCAACCCATTTGTGTTAATAGTGCCAATATATATCTGTTTGATGAGTACGTTGCAATAGGAGCAAAGGTCTCCTTATTGTGAAAACCCCTACTTGTGAAAAGCCATGGGCCTGATCTAGCCTTATGCTTCTCCACACTACCATTTTTAGCTTTCTTTACCTCATAAAGCCAACGTGAGCTCACCACTGCCTTGTCCTCTGGTCTTGGGACCGTATCCCAAACACTGTTACGAACTATGGAGTCATACTCCCCCACTATGGCATAAACCCAAATTGGCTACTGCAACACTTCCTTAAAGGAATATGGCTCTATCACAACACATTCACCTATAAGATCCATGTATCCAATGTACCTCTTAGGTGACCTCCTCTTCCTGCGTTGCGAAGTGGGTGCTTCCACATTCTCCCGAGCATCATCCAACAGTTTTTCAGCCTCTCTAGTGCACTTTCTTTCCTCTCTGGAAGACTTTACCTAAATGGATGTCTCCTTTTCCAGATCCTCTGCATGTTTCTACTCCACATCAATCTAAGGCTTCTCAATCTTAGGAGCTAAAAGCTCCTCATCCACATGTAGCTCAAGATACCTCTCAAGGGAAACTCACATGGCCTTCTCCTCATTGAATTTGACATCTTTGGGAACCACTACCATCCTATTGGTCAGAAAGTACAACTGATAGTTGTGAGGTGTATCAGTGTACCCCATAAATATCCCCAACTCTGATGTAGGCTTAAGCTTCTTTCATGCATATTTGGTCACATGGAAATATACCAATGACCAACATATGAACTCTTACCAGAATAAACCTCCTCTAGTGTCTTCATCTCAAGTATTCGATGTGGGGCTACTGTTGTGAACATAAACCACTGTGTTGCATGCCTTAGCCCACAAGTGTAGTGGTAGGCTCTAATCATGCAACATCGTCCTTGCTACCCCTACTATGCTTATGTTCTTCATCTCGGGCACCCCATTCTATTGAGGGCTATGAGGTGTCGTCAACTCTTGTTAATCCCTTCCATTGCACAAACTTTCTTAAACTCGTTTGAGACATACTCACCACCATTATCACTTCGTAGAGCTTTAACCTTCTTACCTGACTCTTTCTCCACCAGTGCTTTAAACTCACAAAACTTTGTGAAAGTTTGATCTTCTCTCTGCATGAAAAATATCCAGCATTTATGAGAATAGTCATCAACAAATATAAAATAATATCTATGTTTGGTCATGGATGCTATCGATAATGGTCCACACACATCTGAATGGACATTCTCTAGAATAACCTCTGCTCGAATGTCTCTATCATGAAAGGAAGGCTTGGTATATTTTCTCAAAGTACATCACTTGCATGTATCAACTTGGTTAAGTGTACCTTTAGGAATTTTGGTAGAGATCTGCTGCAATATCTTCAAAGCCCCATGAGGCAAGTGGCTGAATTGTGTGTGCCACAACTTTCCAATGTTTCGACTCTGCACCATTTCTTATTTTTTTCTCAATGTAGCACACTCCTCTACCTCCATCTTATAGAGATTCTTCACCCAATTCCCTATCTTATTTACTTGACCCATGGCTATGTGTCCAAGGAACGCCTTTCCTTTCGAGAGGATCACATCATAGCCTTTATCCTTAAGCATGGCAGTGGATACCAAGTTCTTCTTCAGCTAGGGCACATACATAAAATTCTTCAAGGTGAGTGGAGCCCCATGCTCCCCCTGAAATGTAATCATGCCCAATCCAGTAACACTCTACTTCCCATCATCATTGATCTCGATATGCATACTAAGTTCTTTCTCCTCTATGTCACTGAATAACTCTTTTTTGTGAATCATGTGGAATGAGGCTCCACTGTCTAAGTACCATACACTTCCCATCATTGGTGACACCATGCATGCAATGAGGGAAAAGTCCAATTTGAATTGAGATGCTAAAGCCTCACCCACCTCTCCTCCTGAGGACTTCTTCTTAGACAATTTGTAAAAAAATGGCCCAGCTCATCACAATGAAAGCACTTAACTTTCATCTTGTCTTTGTTTTTACCTCCACGATAAGAATATGATTTGGAATGGGAAACATTCACTTTCCCCTTATTTTCCCTAATTGATAAGGCACAATTCTCTTCATCTTTAGCTTTTGATGAAGAGCCATCCTTGGTGTTCCTCTTGATCTCCTGCTGCATCAAATCCGACCACAGTCATTCCCAATCTGGCATTTTCTCCTGACCGTTGACAGAGTCCAGATAACTATGCCAACTCTTTGGGAGTCCTAGTAGAGAAAGACTCACCATATCATCCTAAGAAACCATGATTCCAACACTTCCAAGTTCATCATGACATTGTGTGAACTTGGTCAGGTATTTTAGAATCGTCTCACCTTTCTCTGTTTTTATCTTTCGAAGTTTGTCCTTCACTGCATATTTCCTTTGGTCACTGTTATTCTTATACAAGTCCATCAATTTTTTCCACATAGCATACATCTTTTCCTTGCCACAGAGACTCTAGACAATCCGGTCTCGAACACCCTAAAGGATTATCTACCTCGCCTTCGCCACACACTTCTTCCACTCAACCAAATTCTTTGCATATGATGCTGCTGATTTAGGAATTTATTGATAAAAAAATTCCTTTAAGCCATTATCCTCTATCATAGCTTCCATTCTGACCCTCTAGGATATAAAATTTGAGTTTCCTTCCAAGGCATACTTGATCTGCAAATTGTAGAACACCATCTGTCTATCAAGAAGTATGTATTGAAAATTCAAATTTCACCTATAACCCAATACTCAAAACTCTGAAATCTCCTCTAGGATAATGTTCTCAACTCCGATACCATGTAGAAAATCATATAGATTCACAAGCTCATGGAATTTACTAAAGCAGAGGACAAGAATCTACTTCTAATTTCAACTAGCAAAAGCCAATAGATCGATGAAAACAATGTGAACAAGAAGAAGATAAATCAATGGCACATTACACAAGGCATATCTAGGGAATGCCAGTACTCAAAACCTCACTATCTATATTGCAGATATCAGAAATATGAGTGAATATACAAAGCTTGTTCTCACTAGAACAATTCCACATAAGTATGCTCAACTCTCTCATCTCATAAGCTAGCTCTTGGCCAACGCTTAAGCAATTCTGCAACTCTCCAAGCCCAAATATCTTTCCTTATTCCGAGGATGAATAACCTATATGTAAAGGGAATTCATGCTTCCAAAACTACTCAATCTAAACATAGGATCATTCTCTGATGCATGCATGATATTTATACTCCAGTAAATAGTACCAGCAATAGTACATTGTCCATGCACTCTAGTCTCAACTGGTTCTTTCTCTAAATTGACATGCATGAGTTTCTTATGAGGGAATCAATCTTCAATTAACCGAAGTAGCACTAGTGAATTTATTAGAGCACCAACTGAATCTTATTCCTCTATTAGTTCCCAAAAAAATTTATAACTAATTTAACTGAACTTAACTTAGTAAACTGATTGATTCAATTTCCAACTTAATTTAAACTCATACTAGACCCCTAGAACATAGGGAGAACATATACATGACTACCAAAATACTTCCAACTCGAAATTACTAAGATAATTAAGCTAATTAAACATAGTTAACTATTTACAAGTTGGTATGAGAATATAATTCAATTTTAATTCTCAGTTTAATTCAAGAACATATTAGACTGGAATTTCTTCTTGTAATTTCTCAATAGTTCCTCCAATAGTAGGAACTAGTTTAACTGACTTTAACTCAGTTGGACTAAATTAATTAATTACAACTCAAAATAAACTCAAGAAGGCTTGTATAATGTAGGAGATATTCTACATGACTCAAGTTAGACCCTCAAATCGAATTAACTGAGCCAACTAAGTCAAATTAACTTAGTTAACTAATACAAGTTGTCATGAGATGTGGAATTACAATTTTATTCCCAACTTAATTCAAGGAAAAAATTAAATTAGGATTTTCTTGTTGCATTTTCAACATTTTTAAAATTTATTTTGGATTAAGATTAAGACTCTATAAATTTTTATTTTTAATATATATATATTATATATATATATATATATATATTATATTATTATATATATATATATATTCTAAGCTTGATAGGACACATCTTCATCTTGTCCACCATCTCAACCCAACGATCGAGAGTAGCACAATATTTGAACCCAAGACTTCCAGTCAATGAGATTTCATTCCATGACCAATACCCATGAGCTATCACAAGTGACACAATATTTTTATTTTTATTTTAATTATTATTTATAAATTTATTTTATAATTTCCTTATTATAGTTATGGTAAAATCTAATTCAAAGATATTGTTATTTAAACCAATGTTTTTGGATAATATAGTGTCAATTGTTTCTTACCTTTTATATTTATCTAAATTTATGGTTTTTTTGGTTATATTTTTTTTGTAGAGTATAAGGTTTTACCACATAATTAACATTACCTCTTCTCATATTATTAGCCCTTGCCAAAGATAGCAAGGAATATTTTAATCGATCTGCCTTGAAATATGAGGCATGTACAAAAATATAGATATTAAACCCAAAGCCTTGTTGTACATGTTTTAATTCACTTTTTTCTCAACCTGTTAAACACTGACAAGGTTTTCCATTAATGAATCAAAAGTTATGAGGTCTTATCTTTCCTCATACCGAGGCATACCAAGGCAAAACTTAGGATAAGTTCAAGTGATAGAGAGAATTTCTTTTTTAAATGAACCAATGCTATTTTAACTTAGTATTAATTTCTTGGCATTTTATGTTCTCCATACTAAGGCTCATATATTGGCTATTCTCATTTTACTGTAAAAATATGTTTTGCAGCAAAGTCAACACTCGTGCATGTCCTATATGTGTCAACACTCCTGCATGGCTTGTTTTTTTCCCCTTCGAACTTGTTTCTGTGACTCTGTGACCTGTTAATTCTTCTGATGGCCATCTCATATGCTACATAACCTTAACTTTGGTTCTGTGGTAGATTTTATTTGTGATGAACTAGTTGGAATGGAGGAAGTCTTGATTTGGAACCCCTTCTGAAAGATATTAAGATTTCTGCATCAACATCAATGATTCAGAGAATGAATTAGGTACAAATTTTGTTCAGTAGTAGTTTTTCTTTGTACTGATGTAGTTAAAACATCATTTTGAAATTCATTTATGCTGTATTATTCTATATTCAATTATATAAATAAAGCCATCTTTCAAGATTGTTTAATATTGTTCGTAATAAAGAGGGAAATCACCTGATAAATAGGGAGCTAACTCAAAAAATAAATAAATATTAACAAACTTGCAACTATCGTGGTTGAAATTAGTAGGAATTATTCCCCATTGCCAAGTGCTATGTCCATGGAAAATAAAAATTGAAACTAAAATCTGAAATTTTATTCAGTAAAGAAAAGATAAGTTAAAGAACCCAGGGAATGAAATAATACAAGGCTAATTGATAATTTATATTCTATTAATTTATAATGTATCTTCTATTTAATTACCATATGGTCATATTGAACACTAAGATTGCCAAAAATTTTGAATTTGCAGATTTCAGTTTTTGAAATTGCATAATTTAAAAGTTCTTTTATATTTATGCAAGAGATGTTGTGGGCTTCACCACTACAATTGGGGTGAAAGTTCATTCTTTCTTCTTTTGTATTCCTATTCTTTGTCGTGATCCATGCATGGTTAGATGACCACATACAACATAATTAAGAAATTATATACATAAGAATTAAACAAATTTGAAAATTTGTGAGGAGGCCTACTCTCGAGGCGCAAAAAAATGTGATTATTGATACAACGAACAGTTTAAGGACCTCCATGCCCATCATACATTCCTAAAAAAGTTCCATGGGGACCTGATTTTGTTGTGCTCAATGAACCATATTCAAGTTGAACTTGATATTCCAGAAGACTATTGGTTTAAACAACAACCATTGAGAATTCACTAGCTTCATGATGACCAATAACTTTATATCATAGGAAACCGTCTTGGCAACCTACAATGTCTCCATCCATATGAACATGGTGGTCGGAAGAGGGCCTCCAACACGTAGCAACCAACTTAATTAATCCATCTAACATCCCTCATCTCATCTAAGTGAGCTAACAAGTTGTTTGCATCCCACTTGATGTTTGCAAGACTTCCAAAGTTCAAAAAACATAAACTTCTGGTTAGAATCTCAACCTACCTCTAAATAAAAGGCATCAAGTAATTAGACCTTGCAGCTTGATGCCAAATTTTCATCTAGGAAATTGACCTTATATAACCTTATAGTCAAATGAGTAGATGGGCATCCATAAAACAGATTTGAAAGAAAACTTGATAATCCTATTTGCATGTGGGTACTAGAGAAAGGGATCCTAGAGACACCTTAGGACCATCTCTGAAAATAAAAATGGATCTCGTAGAGGCCTTAACGCCTTGTCAGTAATCCAAATATTCACCTCCCACAACTTCACAAGCTAGTGATAAGGTTGCTCAAATCCAGCCTTACTACACTACAATCTATCTTGACTAAAACTAAAATGATAAGATTTGTAGTAGTCTTTACAAACCCCAAATTCAAAAAGCACTAAGACTGAGACAATACACTCAAACTAATTAGTGGGGAATCACTATGGAATATAATCACCCAATTAATGCCGCAGAGATTACTCATATCATGGTGGAGTAAGTCAAAATGAAATAGTTACTAAGATGAAGAAAGGGAAATAACAGGAGGAGAGAGGGGGAAATCATATATTTTTGTACAGAAGAATGTGAGTTATAGAACCTAGATGGAGAATATATATAGTTATCAAATTTAGGGTTTTATCAAATATAGGGTGATTCCCAGAATCGACCTGGCTACCCAGAGCCACAAGGGTCAATCCCAGGAATTGTCCACAGATGATTGGGGCCTTTTTTTTTAGTTGTCTGGTTTTTTTTTAATTTTTAATTTTTACCTATATTTAAACAAACAAAAAAATTCTAATGTGTTTTTTATTTATTTATCTACTTTAATTTTTTGTTTTAATTTTTAGATTTTACAAGTTTTCTCTACACTTTTATGTTATCCTTTTTTGTCTTTTTATATATTTTTATATGTTTTTTTTTCTTACTTGATATTATTTTTTTAAAACTTTTTGTTTTTTTTTTTAATGTCTAAATTATTGTTTTCTTGCATTTTTCATTTTATATTATTATTATTATTATTATTTGTTGCAGGGTCCATTGTATTTTTTTATATATTTAAATTTTTTTGGGTCATGTTTTTGTTTTTATTTTTATGTTTTATTACTTGTTATCTTTCTTAAAAGTTTTGTTTTGGTTTTTTTCAATGTCTAAATTTTTGTTTTCTTTTTTGTATTTTTCTTTATTATTATTATTACTATTTTTTTGTTGTAGGGTCTGTGTCGATGCTCGACTAGCAACCAGATCTCATTATGTGCAATTTGATAGTTGATTTTCAAACTTTCATTATAATGAATCAAGTATGCCCCCACAATGTGTCAATTTCATAGTTGGTTTTAAGTTTTCATTACAATGGGTTGAGTTCACTTACACTGTATGCCAATTTTATAGTTGATTTTTAAATTTTTGTTGTGATGTGTCAAGTTGTCTTAGGCTTAAATTTTAAAATCACTATACATTTAGTATTTAAAAAAGAAATTACTCTTTGTATAATGATTCTTTCATTTGGGTGTTCATTTTCTAAGTTTTTGTAGTCATAAATTTTTTCCATAATGTCACGACATTCACTATAAAATATCATGTCTTTGAAAAACTTTAAAATTTTAACAATTTTCAGTCATGGTGCTAAAGAAAAAATATTTATGACTATTTTCAACAATAAAATTAAAGATAAAATATCATGACATAGAGAAACATCAAAATCTTGACAATTTTTCAATCATGGAATTAAAACTAAAGATTATGACTACAAAAAAATCTTAAGTTTTCAAAATATTTCAAGCATGACATTATGGAAAACTTTGATGACTAAAAAAAACCTAAAAAATGAACACCCAATTGAAAGAGTCATTATACCAAGAGTAATTTCTTTTTTAATTATTAAATGTATAGTGATTTTAAAATCTTAGCCTAAAACAACCTGACACATTGCAACAAAAATTTAAAAATTAAACATCAAATTGAAATATAGTGTAGGTGAACTTGACCCATTGTAATGAAAACTTAAAGCCCAAATATGAAATTGACACATTGTGGGAGATAATTATTATGACTCTAAAAACTTTAAACTTCCAATGATTTTCAATCATGACATTACGGATAAAGTATCACGTCTTTGAAAAACTTTAAAAGTTTAACAATTTTCAGTCATGGTGCTAAAAAAAAAATACTTATAACTATTTTCAACAATAACATTAAAGATAAAATATCATGATTTGGAAAAACATTAAAATCTTGAAAAATTTTTTAATCATGGAATTAAAACCAAAGATTATGACTACAAAGAAACCTTAAGTTTTCAAATATTTCAAACATGACATTATGGAAAAAATTTATGACTACAAAAACTTAGAAAATGAACACCCGAATGAAAGAATCATTATACGAAGAGTAATTTCTTTTTTAAATACTAAATGTATAGTGATTTTAAAATTTAAGCCTAAGACAACTCGACACATCACAACAAAAATTTAAAAATCAACAATAAAATTGACATACAGTGTAAGTGAACTCAACCCATTATAATGAAAACTTAAAACCAACTATGAAATTGACACATTGTGGGGGCATACTTGATTCATTATAATGAAAGTTTGAAAATCAACTATCAAATTGCACATAATGAGATCTGGTTGCTAGTCGAGCATCGACACAGACCCTACAACAAAAAAATAGTAATAATAATAATAATGAAAAATACAAAAAGAAAACAAAAAATTAGACAATTGGAAAAAAACAAAACAAAAACTTTTAAGAATAAAAAAAGTAATAAACATAAAATAAAAATAAAAAAAATGACCAAAAAAATTTAATATTATAAAACAGACAATGGACCCTACAAAAAATTAATAATAATATAAAAAAAAAATGAAAAATACAAAAGAAAACAATATTTAGACATTAAAAAAAAAAAAAAAAGGTTAAAAATAATATCAAGTAAATAAAATAAAAAAAAAAAAAAACTATAAAAATATATAAAAAGACAAAAAAAAAAAACATAAAATGTAGAAAAAAAAACTTATAAAATCAAAAAATTAAAAAAAAATTAAGTAGATAAATAAATAAACACATTAGAATTTTTTTTGTTTGTTTAAATATAGGAAAAAATTAAAAATTAAAAAAAAACAGACAACTAAAAAAAAGGCCCCAATCATCTGTGGACAATTCCTGGAATTGACCCTTGTGGCCCTGGGTAGCCAGGTCGATTCTGGGAATCGCCTTTGACTTCCCGTGGCCTAATTTTAATTTTATTTTTTTTAAACATAAAATAAATGTCTTTAATGTTTTTTTTGTTAATTTATTTTCTTAAATTATGTGTTTTTTGAAATATTATTATTTATTTATTTATTGGTAATTTTTATTTTTAGATTTTACAAGGTCTTTTGTCTTTTTTGTTTTACATTGTATTGTTTTTTTTTATGTTGTCCTTTTTTATATATATTTGATTTTTTTGGGTCTTTTTTTTTATTTTTTATTCTATGTTTTATTACCAACATGAAAATCCACATTTAAATCTCCAACATTAAAAAAAAATTATTCACACTTAACACATTGGAAAATTTAAAGTGTAAAAAGAAGCCCTCTAAACAAAAGAGGTTGATGTAGCATCATTACTTTTCAAAATCAGAATGAAAATCATTGACATTTAAAAAAATGTTCATACTTGATATATAAAAAAAATGGTGTGTAAAAGATAAGCCTTCTAAAAAATGGATTGATGTTGCATCAATATTTTTCAAAATAAAAATAAAAATCATTAACATTTGAAAAAAATGTTGATACTTGATACACAAGAAAATTTAAATTGTCAAAAATATGCTTTAAAAAAAGTGTATTCAAAACTACCATATTTCAAAATCGGGTATTTCTTTACTACCTCAAAAAAATGAGTAATCACTAAAGTTCTCATTTAATCGGTAATTATGTTCTAGGAAAAAAAAACAAATGTTACTTTGAAGAATGTGAAAAATAAATAAAAAAATAGAAACAAAATTCTCTGATGATGATGATGCGAAAGTTCGGTGGAGGAACTCTTATTCAGTGTGGAACACAATTAACTGCAGTCACTACTTGCCAACAACACATCTTGCTTAGTAGGGATTTTTTTTCTTAATAACTGTCCTTGTTAATATATTTTGTAAAAATATCTTTCATGCTCCATGACTGTTTTGATTTTCTATATTTATAGAATTTCCTTTTCTAAACTCATAATTCTTTAAAAAAAAAATTTCCTTTTCTATTTTCTCATAAAGTTTTTAACATGAGAAACTATAACATTCTTTTAGGTAAACTTTTTTTTAATAACTTATAATTTTATATATATTATTGATATAAAATTTTCCAATATCAATTTTAATTATGGTTTGATTTGTTATATTGCAATCTTTATTATTTATCATAATGTAAACATTATAAGGATAGGTTGTGTACTGAAGAAAGTTTGAGATAGAAGATAAGTTTCAAAACCAAAAAAAAAAAGTGTGTTATGGATTATGATTTTAGAAGAATAAATAGACTAAAAGTTAAGATGATAATGTGAATTATGAAGATAAATAAGTTTGGAAGGAAAGTAATTTATTTATTTTTAAATTTTACATAATGTATTTCTTCCTTAAGGTTTGATGATAAGCTTGGGAAGCGCAAGTTTGACTGTTTCATCTTTATTTAAATATGCTTCTAAAGTGTTGTCATGTGCTGGCTACTATTGATAAAATCTATTATCAAACTTAAAAAAAAAAAGAATAAGGACTAGTTCAAAATAATGACTCTTTTGTTGTAGTTCATCTCGTTGGGTTTGAGATTCAAGTTAAAGAAATTTAATTTTATCTTGTGAATCTTTTAAGCAAGTTAAAACACGAGTAAGATTTACTTTTCTTATAGTCAATGTTGTATTGTTAACAATGGAAAGTATTAGAGCATTCAGTAACTCTAATACATCATTAGCTTGATCCATTTAAAGTCCATTGTAGGCCTCAAAGGGTTTATTTCAAATCCATTCTTTTCCAATTCAGATATAGAAAATCAAGGGTTGTAAGATTAATTATGTACATGAATTAATTATGCACATGAATTGCTTATGAACATAAATCACCATTTGACCCTCCCACTCTTCATGGATATAAACATATTTATCAACTTAAGAAGAACTTGATTGAATTCTCCTTCTTTTTCAAGAAGTTGCATAAAATCATGATTTTCTTCCTGATTTTGAAAAGAGGTGATACAATATCACCTTTTTTTTTTTAGCATTTTTTGAAACTTTAAATATTTTTATTTATAAAGAGGGCCCTTTTTTTCCTCTTTTAAATGCTAGTTTTTTTTTATAAAGATGGACATTTTTTCCTTTTTAAATGTTGGTTTTTAAACCATTTTCAAGTCTTCGTCTTTTGTTTTCACTTCTTAGATATTAGTTTTTAAAGTGTTTTTCAAGGTTGATTCTTTGTTTTTTTTTTTTATAGGTATTTTTCCTTTTGTTTTGTTTTTCTTTGAGAGAAATTTTAATTTATTTCCCCGAATTGTTTTTTTTTTTTGCTTAAGCAAGAGACAGTCCTTCTATTAACTTAGGTAAAAAAATATTTTACACATGTTACAACATATGCCTAGAGGCACAAACTCACCCAAAGGGGAATGAAAATACCCAAAGTACCCATAAAAAAATCCTCCAAAAATGAGACAGAGGCAAGGCCTAGGCTGCCCTAGAACCAAGAGCAGGCAAGTGGATCTGGAGTCTGCTCCCCAAAACCGACTGTGGATTTGTCTCCTAACAATCTGACCATCAAGATTCAACCCGTGTAGGGGCAAAGCCCCCAAGGAAGACCCTAAAATTTCCCAATGAATGCTAATCGTTGATCTTCTCCTTCTGATCCAATGACTCTAGTCCATATCGCGCGATTTAAAAAGCCCACTGAATACCACACGATGAAGGTGGTTTTATTTTTTGGTCCTCCGCCACTTGTTGCTTCCTGAATGGAATCACTGGCTCTTCCTTAAAATCATCTTTGGATTGGAAAGCGCCCGATGAAGGTGGTGAACCATTAGTTGTTTTATCCTATCGGCCCCACCAACATGCACATCAAAAGGTGGCCATTGATCTTCCCTCTCTAAATCTGTCGACCACGTACCAAATCGGACCACACAACTGCTCACGAAAAAAACTTGAAGTTTCATGATCAACATTGATCGTTGATATTTTCCTTCTGATCTAACGGCTGGAGTCTATATCGCACGGCTTAAAAAGCCCATTGAATACCGCGTGATGAAGGTGGTTTGCTTTTTCTGTCCTCCATCATGTGTTGCTTCCTAAGTGGAATTGCTAGCTTTTTATCAATACTGTCTTTGGTTTGGAAAGTGCCCAATGAAGGTGGTAAACCATTAGTGGTTTTATCCATTTGGCCCCACCAACATGCACACCGAAAGGTGGTCATTGATCTTCCCTCTATAGATTTAACGGCCATAGACCAAATCGGACCACCCAACTGCTCACAAAATACCCAGTGATGAAGGTGGTAATCACTGACCATCCACTTCTCTTGGGTCAGAGGTTGCCTGAAGCAGGTGGTATGTCTCGAGTAGTTTTTAACCCAATCGATCTCTTCCTTTGATGCCTTTGTCTTCCATGGAATCATTCCTCCTATGAATAGATATCTTCTATTTCGATTACTGCCTCTATTTTTAGAAGCTCCCTTAGAAAACCGATAGTCCATCTCCGTTGAAAGGCCTTTTGAAATGAACTTATCCATCGTTTCCATGAAGTAAAATTCTTTCTCTTAATTTTTCCTGATACTACTATATGTTGCTCATTGCCAGGGATGAGAATTCCTCCTTCAACCTCTCATCTGCTACCTCCTCCCACCAGCAACATAGGTTGGTATGCTTGTTTCATACCCCGTTATTGGAAAGCCAGTCCGCTACTTTTTTCGATTCCCTACATACATGCACCAACCTAAGAGTTCTCAACATTATTAGGTGTGCTTGGATTCTTTGGTAGACTTGTAGAAGCTGCTAATGTCCTGAGATTTTCTCTGGTGCAGTGCCAACATTTATCCTCTTCACTGAGTTAATGACTAATTCCGAGTCAGCCTCAATGATGACACTGTGAATGTTGTACTTCAACAGTATTTCCAAGCATAATTCCATCGCCATGAGCTCAGCCATATTGTTGGTTGCTTTTCCTAGATAACTATGGAAGATGACTTGTATGTTTCCTTCCTCATCCCTCATGACCCCTCCATATTCTACTTCTCTTGGACTCCCTTTTGAGGCCCCATCTATGTTAAATTTTAAAAAGCCATGTGAAGGGGGTTTCCATGAATCCTTTTCTACTGAGGTATTCTTGTTGATCTACAAAGAACCCCGAGGGGGATGACCCTTGAGCTCTAACTTCTCCAAAATTATGGCCTTTATTTGTCTGATGGGTTTGCCAGCAGCAACACCTCCCCTGATATGAATAGTCTCTTTGAGTTGTTTAAGAATTAGCTTATGGATGTTGCTCACTAGACTGTCTTTATCCTTGAAAATCCTATCCTTGTGCTCCTTCCAAACATTCTAGACTATGAATCCTGGGGTCAGCATCCAAGCAGAGTTAATGATCTCATTATCTGAAAAAAAATTCCACCATTTTTTAAAGGTAGCAATGATATCATTTACATTTCTGTTTGTTTGCTCAAAGACTTCTCCAACCCAATTCCAAAGTATTGTCGTGAATGTGCATCTATTCAGGAGATGATTTGAAGTTTCTTCTTGTTTTTTGCATAAGTGACATCTTGAGGGGCCAACAAAGCCTCTTTTTCTTAGGTTATCCCGTGTCAGAATCTTGCCCTGTTGAACCAGCCACTTGAACAGTTTGGCTTTCATTTAATGAGGATTATCCCAGAGTTCTTTCCATGTCTTATCAGTGTTTGGAAGGTTAAGCCCTAAAACTATCCTTTTGGCCTCCTTAAGGTTGAAGAGACCAGCCTTGTTCTTTCCCAATCTTAGTTGTTTGTCCAATATTGAGTTTAATATTTGTCTCTTGTCTAAAATACCTTTAAGGGCTATAGTTTGAGTATTCAACATGCCCATTCCACTATAATCTGGAATTTTCCAAGTTCTCCATTTCCCATTTTTCCTTGAGTGGTCCCAATAGTCACTTACCAACCTTAATTGTTTGTTGACGGTATTGGTGTCAATGTCTGCTAATTATTCACTTCCGAGATTGTCCTCCTGCTACCAATTATCCTCCCAGAACTAGGCCAAATTTCCATTTATGATCTCCCAGAAACTGTGATTTTGGACTAGGGCCCTATTCTCCCATGCCCGATTCCAAATTGCAGAACCTTTTATTTGTCTCATCATTCTAATAAGTTTCTTCTCCTGCCACTCCATTGCATATTTTTTCTTCCATAGTTTTTCCCAGGGGGCTTGTATTTCCTTTAGCCATCTCCACCAGATTTTGGAACCAAGAACTCTATTAAGAATTCCTGGGTCATGAAGATCCAAGCCACCATGGGACTTAGGTTTACATACCTTGTCCCATGCCACAAGGGCCCATTTCTTCTTTTCTTCACCTTTCCCCCAAAGAAAATCTCTTTGAACATTTCTTATACTAGTAATTACACCAGTTGGTGCTAGGATGGCTGATAGCATATAGATAGGGATACTTTGGAGGATAGCCTTAGTTAGAATCAGTCTCCTTGCTAGATTTAGTGCTCTATTTGTCCATTTGCCAATCTTATCTTTTAGCTTATTAAGAACAAGCTCCCAGGTATCCTTGTGTAGCAGTTTGTTAGTGAGGGGAACTCCCAGGTACTTCGCAAGCAGTGACTCCATTTGGAAGCCCAAAATTCCGGAAAGATTTCTTTATATTGAAATATTTGTGTTGAAAAAGAAAATATTTGATTTAGTAAGACTTACCCCTATGCCTGCTGCTCTAGCAAACTCACTCAGAATCTGCCTAAAAGCTTTGGCTTCCTTGACAATGGGTGTGCCTTGAAGCATAGTATCATCCACAAATTGTTGATGTGTCACCGTGTCCCTACCTTGAGTGAGTCTTAGACCCTGAATTCTCCCTTCCTCCTAAGAAGCTCTAATTTCTCTCCCTGACCCTTCCATCATTCAAATGGAAAGTAATGGAGAAACAGGATCGGCTTGCCTGAGACCTTTGGAAGGCTTGAAGGTTTTGGAGGGAGAGCCATTGAGAAGAATTGAACAACTTTCAGTGGTAACTAGCGCCATAACCCATTTAATCTAATTGTAATCAAAGCCATAGGATTTTAATATTGCTCTTATGTACGACCAGCTAAGTTTGTCATAGGCCTTTGCTATGTCTAGTTGAATTATCATTCCTGCCTGTTTATTGGTAATGAGAAAATGAACCATTTCATGTGCTTGAATTATGTTATCTAGAATTTGTCTTCCTTCGACATAACCCATTTGCTCCTCAGATACTAGGATTGGGAGGAGTGGTTTGAGACGGTTGGCAATTACTTTGGATATTATTTTGTATATCACATTGCATAAAGCTATAGGTCTAAATCTATCTGGAGAGGTAGCATTTTCCTATTTGGGGATTAAGGCTATCAAAGATTCATTGAGTGCCTTTAAGAGTGTCTTGAATCATCGAGAGTCTTCCACTACCTCCAGAGTGTCCTGTTTTACTATCCTCCAACAAGCTTTTAAAAAGTCCACATTGAATCCATCGAGGCTTGGTGCTTTCCCATTGTGCATCTCTTTAATGACTTCCTCAATTTCTTCCTCTGTAACTGGTCTATTGAGATTGTAATTATCTGATCTAGTAACCAATTTAGGAATGTACTGAGTAAATATTTTCATAACCTAGTACCTATCTTCCGAGGTTTCCTCAGAAATTTTCTGAAAATGTTGGACTAGAACCTTCTCCATCTCTTCATGAGTGTTCCTTTCTATTCCATGTTGATCTATAAGTTTCACAATTCTATTGTTGCTTCTGTGAGCTATGGTGGATTTGTGAAAGAATTTGGTGTTTCTCTCCCCTTCTTTAATCCATTATACTCTGGATTACAGTCTCCAGAATATTTCCTCTTGAAGACATCTGTTGTTCCATTCCTGTTGGAGTGACTCTGCCATCATTTTCCTTTCATCTGTATAGCCTTCTCTGATAAGAATATGGTTTATTTCCTTTAGTTTCTTTTCCACATCTCCTTTAGCTTTGAAGATATTACCAAATTCCTTTTTGTTCCATTCTTTGATTCTACCTTTAATGTGTTTGAGCCTGCAGTGTAGAAAGGACATCTTTGTACCTTAAAGGTGTAGCTCTTCCTTCCACGATTTTTTGATGTTTGTGACGAAATCTGAATGTGTGAGCCAAGTGTTCTCAAACCTGAAGGGGGAGTTCGTTGGTTTACCAAAAAGAGAAGCTTCCAATTGGATAGGCCTATGATCTGAACCTCCGAAAGGTAGTATGAGTGTAGTAATGCTTCTTCCCATGAGAAGAAGTTCCTCTGAAACAATAAATATGTCCAATTTTGAGGCTACCTGGGTAGGCCCCCCTCTTTTGTTATTCCAAGTGAAGATTCCATTGCTTGTTTCCATATCAACCAATTTCATATTGGTGATGAATTTCTGGAAGGCAATTGAATCTCTACCAAGTGCTCTAGTTCCTCCTTTCTTCTCCATGAGTGAATTTGTCATGTTAAAATCACCTCCAAGAATCTAGGGTAGAGCTGGGTATTTCTTTTTCATATCCTCCACTGTTGTGAGGAGTCGAAGTTTGTCCTCCATTGGCTGTGGACGATAGACATTGGTGATCATGTAACATTGTCTGTCACCCACCGGTTGGAAAATCAGAGAAAGGTGATGTCTGGATGCCTCTGCATCAATCATACCAAATTTTTGTGGATCCCATTGAGTGAGAATGCCACCAACATATTTATTTTCGTTAACTTCAAGGTATTCATATCTATTTAACCATTTTCTATGTTTTTCGATGATCTTCTCCACTAATCATTTTGTTTCCTGTATGAATACTATGTCAGGTTTTTCCTCTCTGATCTTGTTACCTAGATTCCTCTATTTCCTTCTGCTCCCTAGTCCTCTAATGTTCCGGGTTGTGATTTTCATTGAGGTGGGGTCTTAAAGGAGTAACTAGAAAGGTCTTTCATCCTTCCTAAGTCAATCATGATTTTTCCACACTCCAGCAATAGTTCTTTCTGTCTTTTTCTTCCCCTCCTCTTGCCTGGATTTTTTGTTAGTTTTCCTGTGATTAATCCTATTGAGAAAGTCCCTTTATTTTCTTGGTTATCATGTCCTATTTTGATTCCTGTAGTTGTTTGATGTGACTTATTCAAGAATATCTATTGTACCTTGTCCGCATCCTCCTTAGGGATGGAGTTTATTCCCAGGTTTCCTCCTTGTTCTAAAAACTTTTCCAGCTCTAGGTTCTCCCTTTCCAGGATCTCCTATAAGTCTTGGTCCTCTATGCCACTTTCGCTTTGAGTCATTTCCTGGTCTTTTTATATTTCCATGTTATTCAAAGGGTCCGTCATGTGTTCATTATGTTCTTGAGTGAACTTCATGCTAGTTTTTTTTCCTTTCCCCCTTACTGACGGGTTCTCTGTATTCTCTTAATCACCTCCATCTACTTCTTTTTCTCCTAGGATCTCAAAACTGTTGTAACTTCTTGTTTTGTTATCATTCACAATAGGATTCTTTTGTGTCTTCCTTTCCCCTCCTTTTCCTTTTCCTCCTGCTTTGGTGAAACCTATTTGGTCTTTCCCTTTGATGGTGCTTAGGTTTTCCTCCCTTCTATTAATAGGACAATCTATGGAGAGGTTCCCATGGTCATGACATTATGAGATTTGAATGGGATATGTTCATAGTCAACTGTTTGAACCCATTCCCTGTCATAGACTTCCAGAATGACCTCATCTAGAAGGGCTCTTGATAGGTCCATCTCCACACATATACAGGCATAAGAGGTATATTTTCCATGTAGAGTTGCCTCTGAAATTTTTAAGAAATGACCTAATTTATTGCCTATAGATTTTAAAGACTCTGACATCCAGTAATATAAAGGTAAGGAGTAGAGTCTAATCCATACCAGTACTAAAGTGAAAGTTTCTCATTCTAGCACAAAGTTCATCATCCACGACCGCATATAGAGACCAGAAGCTGCAAAGAAGTATGGTCCTCCTTCAATAATCCTATCTCTGTCTTCCATGTTTGTGAACACCATTGTAAAAAAACCTTTGGATCCAAGATGTATATTTAACTCCCCCTTAGGTTTCCAGTTGTATTTTATCTAGGTCTAAAATTCTTTCTCTGACGGCTAGATTCCCATAAATTTGCATATAATGGCATAGTTTGCCATGCGATCCCTGTGCACTTGCAGAGATGGATCATTCAGAATAACCTGAGGTTTAGTTATTTTCTTGGGTTTACAAGGCTCCATCTTGGCTCTATTCTCTATTCCCTGACCTCTATCTTCCACTTTCTCCTCCTGTCAGTCTTCTTCACGGGTCCCTTGATTTGCATGGGTTTTGTTGCCTTCTGCCTTCTGATTTTCAGTGTTTTTTGTCTTAACCTCCAATGGTTATGGAGGCTTGTTCTTATTCCCTCATCTTCCTCTGTTTGAAACCACATTACTATAGGAGGGAGTGGAGCTTCCTCCTCCTTATGCCTCCATGGGAACCTGTTGCCCTTCATCACACTCTAAGTTAAACCCTAGAACCCTCTGCAGAACCAGTCCTCCATATTTTTTCTCTTGTCGTCATCTCTCCCTATTTCCCTACATTGTTTTTTTCTATAAGCTAAAGTAAGGCCTTTCTTTTTCTATTTATATCAAAACCATGTTGAAACATATACAAGCATTTGGTAGCCTCAACCTGCCTAGAAGGGAAACTGGATCCATTGGCCACCTTAAGTTTTTATACGCTATCCAAATAGAAAAAAAGAATAAGTCTGCAAATCCATGCCAAATAAACTTCACTACCAAAATTACTAATCTGGTTCCATATCGTCATTAAAAACTATTAACAGGAAAAAGAGAAATCGTTCTCGAAGAACTAACAAGAAAAACCATTGGATCAAACTAGAAGGATTAATCTATCATAATTTCAGGGGACGTTTCTGCGTCTCTCGTTGTTGGAGCAAGCTTCTTTAGTTGTTGTTGAATATCATCCAACTTATTGTCCTGCATGAGCATAGTGATTTGGATATTTTTCATTTCTTTCCTCATTTTAGGTATGCCCTAGGCTAGCTCTGCCATTTACTCTGCACCATGCTCCATTACCTTTGCCAGTAGTCTCTTCAGCACCCAATATATGTGTAAAGCCTGCTTGTATAAGGTCAGGCGTCCTCTGGTGTTTCCTGGGTCAGGAATGAGGTTACCCCAGTCTCCTATTTCAGGTTCTGAGTCTTCCTGCATTAGATTTGCTTTTATTCTTGAATAGCAGGCGGATGTCTTCATAAGTTCCTTCTTTGTAGGCTTTTCAGCCTCTTGCACCGTATGTCTCATGGTTTTCGAGCCTCGTCTCTAACCAGCTGGGGAGGGCGGCCTTAATTCCTATTTGCCTCATTGGCGATGTCTTCCTCTGCCACTACGCCTTGTTCCTCAACCTGGGCAAGCAGATTTGTTCTTGGCTACTGCCTGACTCCCCTGACTGACAATGAAAGTTATGTTTGCTGTGAGTTCATCGCTACCAGGCTCCTTGGCTTTCTTTTCCCAATTCTTACCCTCCCCTTACTACTCTTTTTCAATAGTCTATAACTTCCCCGGCCCTCCTCCCCTGGAATGGAGTTGGCAAATGTTCTCAGGGGTCTTCTCTGCCTCCCAAACCGCCTATTTTACCACCTCTGACTGCCCTTGATCAGTATCTATCCTTAATCCTTGCACGCATTTATCCTGGCCTACCCGGCTCCCTGCCTTACTAGATTCTACCCTAACCTTTCTCATTCTCCTGCCCTTTGTCTTCTGACTAATAGTAACAGGGAAGGATTCCATGTCCCTTTCCCCTCACTTTCCCTCTGCAATGTCTAACTCTCTTCCCTCTTGCCTAATATTGTTGGAGATTAAAAGAAAAGCAAGGAATGGTTTTAAGAAAACATACCCCGTCCTTTGCCAAGTTGTAGAGACCACCAGAACGTGTCGAGCTCCCTTCGTCTCCTTCCTTTGCAGCATGCTAACTTTGGTTCTTTCCTTCACCACCATTATTAATCTTTTGCCACCTACCCAATGTCCCATCATCCGTTCATTGTCGTTCCTTCTTGCTTCTTCCTCCACTTCCCTGTTGCCTCCACACCTCAAGATTCTACCTTCCCTGTAAGCCGCCTCGATGTCCTGTGGAATTATTATGTTGAATGGTGGCCCGCATTGCCACCTTCCTTCCTTCATCATGTTTTCACATGTTGCCACCTCTTCCACCCCAACCCCGATCGGTAAAAATAAAAGAAAATAGTTAATATTTTGAAGTTATGAGTTTTTAGATATTTATAAATCGCTAATTAATTTAGAATGCCAAATTTTTGAAATATATTATGAAATAATAATTTTAACATTTTTATCATTACTTTAATATACAAAAAATAATTTTACTAAAAAACATTATTTAAAGATTAGACAAAAATATAACTTTTGAATATATATATATATATATTGAAAAAAAAAATTTTGGGATTTTTATTTTTTTTCTAAAAAGCATTAAAATAAAAGATTTTTAAGACAAAAAGAAACAAAATAATATATATAAATATAATATATATATATAATATTATATATAATATATAAATATATATAAATTAGTTCATTTTATGTTAAAAGATGAATAGTATATAAAGTTTTTTTTCCAAAAAATTGATCACATAAAAAGTTTAAGTAAAATAATATAATAAAATATTAATTATAAAACAACAAAAAAATAATACTTATTCTTACCATAAAATAGGAAATTCGAAACATCACAAGTATAAATTATTAGTAGTTTCCAAAATTGAGCTTGTTTTTCAAGAATAATTTGTTTTCTTACCGAGAAGAGTATTTATATTATAGAAACATATGCCTAGATTGCAGTAAATAATTTATGAAATACATAGCAACTTCTTCAAAATTTCTATCATTTTCTCTTGTCCAAGAGATAACAAAATTTATCTTGAGGAACATATTGTTGAGTGAAAAAAATGGGGTTTCTGTAGGTATATACCTTAAAGAATTTCCCTAACAGAACACAACAGTTACAAAATATAAAACTATTGATTGATAATAAAGTCATCGATGATTATGAATTTGTTGCAATCATGAGGAGTCTGATTCATGACTATGAACCATTACTTTGAGGGGTTAATTTGGTTTCTCTTGATCTCCATGCATAACATAGATCTTTTCTAGTTCCCACGAGTCCTCTAAGGCCTCCCATTTTCCAATGAATTGGTTTACATTTTGTTAAATAAATTTTTGAGTTATTAAAGTCTAGTGAGGGATAGTTGATGGCCAAATTTGGCCATTGATGCAAAATTACCCCATTTTCAATTTGCATCCATCATTAGTGAGATTATTTTATTCTTTATTATGGCCCTATAATACATTAAAATATACAATGATGTAATGCCTTTTTTGATATTTTGTGCTCTTTTCATGATATTTTCTAGAGATTTTTCCTACCACATTGAGCCTTTAAATAAATGCTACAAAATAATGAGGGAGTTTCCCAAGATCGTGAACTTTTCCGCCTACTTTTCTTTAGCAATCAAGAAAACCTGATAAAGACCATGAATCTTTGCTTTATTATTTTCCATATGAGAAAGTCCCCATGATTACCTGAACAATTCGACATCCTCATGGACATAAAGAGTCCCTCCCCTTCCTACAACCCTTGCAATCATAAATCAAAATTAATAAAAAATATCATATATGAAAAAATCATCATTTTGAAGAGCTTCATTATAATTTTATTCCATGGTATTCTATGCTCTTGTTGTGTCATTTTCCTCTCCCATTGGATCTTTGGTGTTTGAAGTTCTTTGAAAGTATTCCTTTCCAATAAATCCATCTAATAGAAACTCAGTTTTCTTTGAATTTTTTTTCCACACACGATTCATTAAAATATCTTTTCCTCAAACCAACTTCTCACATTTTGTCTATAAGAAATTTAATTTCATTAATTATCTAATAAATAAAATTGGGTCATTTTTAATAGCTCTGCAATATTTTTCATTTTGTAAGCAACAAGCTAACATTGTAAGAAACATGCTAAGAAGATGAATTTCATATCATAAATCTTATCTAAATATTAGCATTCTAGTATTGTAAGAAACATGCTAAGAAGTTCAATTTCATATCATAAAACTTGTCTAGATATAAGAATAAATCCAGAACCCAATCTTATTCAGTTGAACATAAATCTAATAGATATTTAATCAATGCTTGTGGCTTTTGATAAATGTCAACAATCTTTCATTTTATATATTTTTCCTTATATGTTATTTTTTACCACAATATTATAAACCATTATCTAACTATGACTCTTTCCATCTACTTCATTAAAAATAATAGATTTATAACTATCCTTGTTTGTCTAGGATTTAGTATGTACCACCTCAAAATCATTTATAACTGTTTGAACTCTACAACTAATAAGATTTTCATTTTTCTTTTAATGTGAGACAACAAAAATTTAGTTAACCTGTACATACACATACAATATTATTCTCTAAGCATATAATTTCAATGCCTTGAGAGTTGTATCGTTCAATTCGCTTTGGCCTTAACTCTTGATAATATAATCCTTATCATGCGTCTAAATGAAAAGTCACAATTATCCAAATTGGTGTTGTTTTGACTTCTAGAACTTGTGTAACCACTTTATTGAAATCTAGGTAGCTATATCGCTAACTATCAAATCCAATGTTTTGGAAATTGAGACCATGAAGGATATCTATAACTAAGAAGTATTCCTTTTTAGGAATGATATTTACAATATTTTAACAATCATTTAATATTATTTTATACTTGAGAGTGTCAAGCCCAATGTATTGATCAAGAGTAGAATCAAGTTCAATAATTTTAAGATGTTGCCTTCTTTTCCTTTCAAACTTAAGTTTTTAATGAAACTATTGAAATCCTCCATCACTCGATTTATGTTCCTCTTTAGAATATTTAATGAAATAGACAAATATATATATATATATATTATATATAATAATATAATACATAAAAGTAATACATTAAATTGTTTACAAATAAATGAAATGAATGTATTAAGTCAAGGTACCTTTTTGAATGCAAAAAAATGTTTCAGTGTTTGTAGAACTTGCATTTGATAGTTACATTTAACATCATCCCAACTCTCTTAACCCAAACATTTTAGCCATTACTTCTTGTATCATAAAAACCTTGTGATTGAATAAATAAAAATGAAGAATTTTATAATGATATTTATATAATAAATAATAACAAGAATATGTTAGAATGAAAAAATTGTAATCCATAAATAAATAAAATAACTCAATAAACTTACTTTTGAAATTCACTACATATCTCTTTCAATGATAAGTCACCTGATTTTACATGGGATAATATTGTTATGGCAAACATTTCAATTTTCACTTCTTGCAATGCTCTCGAAGGTGTTATAGTCATATCTTGTGCAATATTTTTTATTTTAAAACTTATCATACTAGTGCTACATGTTAATAATTTATAATGTTGAACCCTTATGCTAATATTATTCCTCATATTGAAAATATCGTTGACCAAACTCCCTATCTCCTCATTCTAGAATCCTAATTGGAAAAATATATCAACATCTTTGAAGGCATCACTTACTTTTTGAATTTTACTTTTTCTATTTTCCTTGCTAATTGGGAATCCTATTTCGTATAACATTACCTTTGAAACCTTGGAGTAACATTTACCTTATCCCAATCATCTTTTCCTTCAAATTTAATATGAATAAATATGACCATTTGAATGAAAGTCACACACATCCTATACTAATTATTTGTATTGTAATCCCATGCTAATTAACATGTTTCCACATTACCAAAACTATTATAAATGATACACTTCATTGTTTGGAAAAGTGGATTATTAGAATAATCCTTCATCAATTCTTTGATAGTCTATGCAAAATGGTTTTCCCTAATCACATCATATTGGTAATCAAAATATTTTAATATATTAAATGCTTACTTATTGGGAATCTCAGTTGTATAAACAAGAACCATGTAGTCAACCACATGTTCATATGAATTGTACTTTATCAATATTTTTAAGTTATGAACATGCAAGTCATGTGGCTTTCTATTTTGGAATTTAGATTTCGCTTCTTTGGGTCTATTAAAAAGTTTGGAATTCAACTAAATTGTATAGTTCTCATAAACCAAAATGATCTTCCTCAATTAATTTTTAATTGCATTTTTTTGTGTGTTAACAATACCATCCTCTAAATCAACACCCAATGTTATGATTTCTTTGTAGTCATTAGAAACTTCACTATGATCTTCAATCAAAACCATGGATTTTTCAAAACGATTAACACATTTGATTTCTTCCTCTTATCATGTAAAGGGTTTTATTCTAAATTAATAATATGATCATAATCAAATGGAATAAAAACATCATTGGACATACTTAATTTATGTTTTTATAGCTCTTCTTCTTTCAAATAAAAATGATAACCTCATTGTAACCTTTCTATCTTTATTCGATTAATGATTTTTATTTTTTCTTTCCTAATTGTGTGTGTCTACTCTTGTACTCTCAAGTTCTGTTTCTCTTTGGTTTTTTTTCTTTCTTATTTTGTTTTATTAGTATGAAAACCACTAATCACTTATATGACATTTGTCTCTATATGATAAAGTCCTTCCAACATAATTCAAAGTGACATAACAAAATCATATGAAAATAAAATATAACAATTTAGTGATAAATACGTTTTAAAAAAATATAATAATACTTAAAATAATACATAATACATAGATAGACATAAAAATAACTTTAAATTGTAAGGGAATTGTATTAATTAATCAAAAGAAATAGGAGATTCTACTGGTCAAAGGTTCATCATGAGAAAGATATAGAGCAATGGCCCGAACAATGCAGATTACCCATAAAGCAACCGAGGGGAAGATGCCTCACAAGTAGTTGGCAATGGAGGCAGATCGTAAGTCTGCACCGATAACAGAAAGAGCGAAAAAGAAACATAGGTTCATGCCTGGCACTTCTACTCTTTAGGAGATCCAAAAGTATCAGAACAACACCAATCTGCTTATAAGGAAGCTCCCTCTCCAGTGTCTCATAAGGGAGATTGCCCAGGAATACAAGACCAGTATGAGATTTAGTTTTCTATAGTGGCGACGTTGCAAGAGCTGAATCTAGACACTTATAGGGCTAGATCTGGTAGCCTATACAACATAGACTCTAAGGTAAGGGACAACTTGCATTTAACCCCAAATTTGCTAACGTTGCATTTGTATGGCCTTTGAATGGATCTGGGTCGATCATTCCTGCCACGGAAGGCAGTAACCTACTCAGATTAGCTAATGATCCAATAGATTAGGCACTTAGAAGAATGAGCAACCTATACAAAATCCAAATTTGGGGGCATGCAATGGTCAAGACACCTCTCTGCCCTGAATCATAGGCCATAAATGCAGAAGAATGCCTAATAGGTAAACATATTGGCAGTGATCTAGGGTTTTGGAGCAGGACGACCCGGGAAATAGATCAAGGTCATTATCAAACAAATTCATACCCTAGAGAGGTGGATCTCACACAGTTCTTCATCAAAATACCAGAAGGCAGACATTATTTCTTAAGGTTTTGGAAGGGCAACAAGATCCAGGATCTAAGATATAAAATACAAAACCTCCTTGGTATACCAGAACATGGGCAAAATCTGATCTACATGGGACACAACTTACAGGATAACTACACCCTTTAGGATTACAACATAACCATAGACTCGACCATCATCATCAATCTCCATCTTCGTAGTGGATGTTCTGGAACTAGCTCAAAGAACACAGGATCTTTCAAGGTTGTAGTCAAATGTAAAGGTAAAGTGCAAACCAAACCAGTAACAATGCCTGAGCTTCCTGGGCCCTACATTGTAGAACAAAAAACTGCGAATCCTGCTCTCACCATTGCAATGCCTGAGGTAAATGCTTTGTATACAAATATTTACTCCCATTCAGTTATCTATAGATTTAATGGATTTTCGCACAAATCTAATGTTCTGCACCATTGGATACATACTACATGGACACCAAACAACGAAATATACTTATTCCCCAATGGTTTTTTTATAGTAAGATTCAACACAAAACAGGAAAAGGAATACATACTCAACAAGGGACCATGGTTCCGAGGTAGTGCAGGGCTCTTCATGACCCATTGTTTTCCATATTTCGATGCCAACACAATGGTGGTATCAAAGGTGCCAGTTTGGGTCAGGTTGCACAATCTTCCGTTACACTTCTGGCACCAGAAGGTTTTAGTTGCCATAGGGAACATTTTGGGAAATTTTCTAAAGACTGATGGAGACAGACTCACAAGGGGAAAATTTACATTTGCCAGAATTTGTGTTGAAGTAGATCTCAGTCAGGGACTACGATAAAGTATAACAATGAACATCAATAATACACAATGGATACAATCCTTGGATTATGAAAATACAACATTTCACTACCGCAGATGTTTACAAGTAGGTCACCTCCTTAGTGCTTGTCCACAGGAAAGCCACATCCCCAAATGGAACAAGAAGCAACACAAGAAGCCTAAAGGATGGCAAAATATAGATCCATTGGATGAAGAAGAAGACACAACAAATACTGATGAATTTAAAACAGAAATGGATGAACAAAAAATCCAAAATAACACACTAATGAAAGAGGAACCCCCCAGTAACCCTTTGTAGCAACAAGCTTCCCAGCCAACAGGAAAGGAAATATCTGGCAAAAAGAGAACTCATGGATCAGAGGGATCTAAGTCGGAAAAGGAATCTACCATAACTATAACCGAAAATCAGCTATTCATTGTAACTGCTACCCCTAACACTTGAGGCTGACGAAAGGTGGAGAAAAAGAAAGGGAGAAAAGAATAGTTTTTTTTATTTTTTATTTTTTGGTTTCTGTGAAAATAAGAACAGGCCATTTGCATATGCTCTTTAGCATCTACAAAATGTAATTTTGTATCATGAATAAAATTAAGACTTTTCCACGGGAAAAAATACATAATACATAGATATGGATAGGAAAGCTTAAATTTCCTCTTTGTATGTCTTCCATGACACTTACACAAATCTCTGTAAAATCTCGTGCCATGTTATAATTTCTCTTTATAAGATAACATCTAATCTTCGTATGTATTGGTTTGTTTTATAAGAGTCAAAACAATATTTGTACCCAACACCTAACACGTGTCATCTCTCTATTTTAAGAATCTAATAGTTTCCTTGTTGATGGTCAAACTCAACCAAATACAAATATATTTGCTCTATTTTAAGAATCTAATAGCTTCCTTGCTGATGGTCAAACTCAACCAAATACAAATATATTTGTTGTACATTATTGCTTTGTTTATCTTAAACAAATTGTAAAAAATTCATTCTATTTTCCTAAGGTGACATTTTCCATTTTCTAATATTCTTAAGGGATTTTGAGAGTTCACTCAATGGAATTTCACAGTAATTGTTATCTAATTTTCATTGAGCAACATTCATAAAGGGTCTAGTTTTAACTTTAGATGTTTTGATTACACTTCTTGATCTAGAAACATTTAGAGCTACCTTCTTTAATGCCATTTTCCTAAATGAAAAATTAAAATTATAGATTTTATTTTATAATCTTAACAAATGCATTCTTATTATATAAAAAAATAACCTTTATAATTTGTTTTTCAAAAATGTTTATATATATATATATATATATATATAGAAAATATAAATAATTGTAATCTTTTTTCATAATAAATATATCGACATAGAAAATAATATATATATAATATATATATATTCATGTTATAAAAAAATCAATTTAAAATATTTTATAAACAAGATTGAAAATAAATAAATAAATACAACTAATTATTCATTGAGAAAAAGATACAAAGATATCCTAAAATGATTTGGCATACTTCATTTATGCAAAATGACTACTTAGAAGAGTGTAAACTTCAACTTGATTTTGCTTTAAATTTTAAGGGAATGTATTTTCTATTTTTCCTCTCAAACTTTAAAATAATATTTATTTATAATTTTATTTTAATAATGACTTACAAAAAATTTTAATAATGACTTACAACCTTTATTTTAAAAATGGTTTAAAAGCATATTTTAACAAAAACAAAAATATGTTAAATAATTTTTTTACCAAATAAATATATTAAAAAAACCATTTACTTTGAAAAAACATTTTATTTTTATTTGCATTTAAACCTACTTGTGTTAAATAGCGAAGATTTACTATAGAATTTGAAACCCTCCAAATTACATTTTAAAAATTAACCAAAGAGCTATCGTATAAAGAAAAAACTATCGCATGATAAAAATAAATTCGAGTGTAAAGAGAAAATTAGAATCAAAGAAATAAATTCATGACTGTCTTTTCGGTTTGGTGCTATCATTATATTTAATTAGTTAAAAAAATATGTTTGATATTTTTTGTTTTTGTCTATGTTATGTTTTTTGATAATTAATTCTATTAATATATTTTTAACTATTATAAAAAAATAAAATAAATTTATTTTCATGAAATCAACGATATAAAAATTAGGGGGCCTGATGAAAAATGGCCACATGTGGAAGGGTTTTGGCTTCAGCAGTCTTCAACGCCATCAAGGAATGTAGGCTCGCAAGAAAGGGAGGAGTATTACGCGAAGAGAAGCCATCCCTTTTCGACACAAATCTAGAATGGGCTTCACTCGCACGAATTGGTGGAGGAGAGGAAGAAGAACAACAATGTTTTTTCTCCGGTATGAAACAGTTGGGAATAATTAATTCCTATTTGTCTATGGTTGTAATTTTCTAATTGAGGAGTTTGTTCCTACATAATAGGAATAAGCTAGAATATAGTTTCTCCTAGTTTACTGTGTGGTTGAGAGAATCTCTCAACCACACTACTGTACGTCTAAGATAGCATTCCTATCTTGAGACTATTGATTGTATAAATATGTGTGTAATTTCCTCATTCAACAATTAATAGAATATATTTTGAGTGACTGCAATTTTATCTTGGTATCAAAGTCTATGAGGGCCTGGCCCTCCTGGGCTTGGCCCCTTCTGGCTGACGGAAAATAATTGAGTGTATAATTTCATTATTTGTCCATCGAAAGTTGTGTGGGTAATGAGTGATCTGCCAGAGTGGTGATGATCTTGATTCGTACACCATAGCCGTGTTGATCATGTCTTTCCTTTACGCATTTTTATTTTATTTTCCAGAACAGCACGGCTCTGCCATAGTCAAAGGGCGCCGAGTTTGTCATGGACGAGGCCGCAGGAGGCCACGATTTTCTATTCTCTGGGCTGTGAGTTGAAGTGTTATGGAATTTGGGATCTTTGAAGCTCATGGCTAGGCCTGAGCCTGAACGTGGGTATTATGTTGCCGTGTGAAGAGTGGTCGTTGAGATCGGTGTAGCCGCTGCCAAGCTGTGTGTGGAGGTCGAGTCGGAGGCCGACCTGTGTGAGTTTCAATCCACGAGATCGAATCACCGGAAACTTCCCTGGAGGCAGAGAAAGCCTGGGCGGAGGATTTCTTTCACTTGGCAAGGTGATATGGAGGCCATTAGTTTGAAATGAGGGCCGGTTAGCATGGTGATGGACAAGCCATAATAGTTGCGTTCGAATTTCTTTGGTAATACGCTGCCACTGCAACAGTAAAATGTGGTATTTATAAATGTTTTGGAATTATAATCATTGAACTTAGCTAACTCAATGGAGTGATTTTGTTAGAATTAGCTACTCTAACAAATCATGCAGGTAAATCCAAGACAATTAAATCAGAAAGATGATGCAAATGTGGTGGGTAACAAGGTTGAATTGCACCAAATATTAATTTTGTGCAACAATGATATCAAAGGAGCAACGACAACGTTTATGGTGAACAACAAAGTAGATTTTTTGTTTTAGTGTGGTTTGTGGAATAGACTCCCTAGCATGTTATTGTAATAGTCATTGTATGTACCAGAAACTCCAAATGTTGAATGTAAGCCTTATAAAAGAATTTGAAAGTTCGTGGTAATCTCAAAACCACTTTGTAATGGTTTATGGTCAGCCTGAAACCATCTTTTATCACTTGAAAGTGAGGGTTGGTGGTGAGCCAGAAACCATCTATATAGTCTTTGTGACTGAAAAGCCTTTGTGGCCAGCTTGCCTTTGTGGCTGAATGGTTGGTGGTGAGCCAGAAACCATCTATATGGTTGAAGCTAGCTTGCCTCTGTGGCGGAATTCCCTGTGTGGCCTGAAGTGCCTTTGTGACTATGTGAACACGAGAGCTTTGTGCTCGTAGGAGTACGTGGACTGCAGAACACTTGGCTTAGACTCAGATGATTTTCTCTGAGTAGAAGGGGATTGGCGTTTTTCGCGCTAACAACAATGCCAGGAAGGCCAACTGGCGCGTATGTTAGGCCATTAGTTGCGCCAATAGGTGCCAGTTTTTTAGTTAAGGATCGTGCCAATTGACCTTCGAGGGGATCTGCGGGAAGTCTTAACTTAATTTGACGGTCTACAAGGGGTGCAAGATCGGAGAAGTTGCAGATCTATCCGGGAGAGGCGGATCGGATCAATTTTTATTAGATCAATTCTTCAGCTGTATTGGAAACGCCAAATTTGCAGATTGTGGATCTGTCCGAAGACGAAAAATTGTGTTTTTGGAGGTTTTGTACATGCAATTCATGTGATGATGGTGGATTTGACTATCATGACAAGTAGTCATTAAGGGGGGGAGTTGGAAATAATTAATTCCTACTTGTCTATGGTTGTAATTTTCTAATTGAGGAGTTTGTTTCTACATAATAGGAATAAGCTAGAATATACTTTCTCCTAGTTTAGTGTGTGGTTGAGAGAATCTTTCAACCACACTACTGTACGTCTAAGATAGCATTCCTATCTTCAGACTATTGATTGTATAAATATGTGTGTAATTTCCTCATTTAACAATTAATAAAATATATTTTGAGTGACTGCAATTTTATCTGAAACCCAAAAAAACAGCTCTAGTATCTACTGTGCACATTGACGATGGGCCTATTCTCAACAGGCATTAGGTTTTTTGTCCAGTATAAAACCAAAAAAAAAATCTTTCGTATCTACTGTGCACATTGACGATGGGGCTACTCTCAACAGGGATTAGATCGAAGGCCCATGGTATCTTATTCCAGTGACCTTTGAAACTATCCTATGCATGCACGTATCTTCTCGAAGTTGCATGGGATTTATCACATAATACCGTGATTTATGGTGGCTTCTACCCCAATGAAAGAATTCTATGCACATATCCAAGCATACTGCTCACGTATTCTGGTGAAAAGCCTCCCTGGAAAAGTGGATCTCCTCTGGCTTTTGACGTATCACGACTTATTGCTAGATCCAAGGGTGTTGTTTTGCTCACATTTGAGGATAGCTCAGGGATCAAATAGACGAAGGCCAAAACAAATCCAACACAGATCTAAGCCATCGGTCCTCACTTATTCAGATCGTGTTCATGACCTATGGGTTTCATATTTTTATCGTGGGAAAGATTTTCAAAAATTTTTGAGGACCCTAAACGAGAAATCAATCCTCTAGGGATTAAGTTAGTGCAGCTAGTTTCATATTTGAAAAGAGGTAGGAAAATGTGGGGTTGCGAACAAATGTTTAGAATATGATTTATGAGGGGAGTTTATTGCAATATGCCATCAAATCAAAAGTGTACGATAAAGATCACAATTCTACCATCATCATAAATTTGAGATTGCAGGGCGGAGAGGAGGATCGACCATTTTATATGGAAAAACTTCAATGGTTAATGGTCCAAGTTCTTTTAAGGATGCAATGAGAGGGAAAGTTTCCACATAGATCCAAAATATAACTATCTCGGGGCCTTTCCTAGTTGAGAACACATAGAAAGCACTACGTCTGTTGGTAAAATTGCCACAAGTGATTGGGATTTTTCATTGTTCTCCAAACTATAGCTATGATTTGCTGATTTAATGTCTTGTGGCCCAAGTCTAAAGATCTACATCAATGGATATACCTCCATTTAACTAACAATTGTGATATCTACCAATTTGCAAATGGACATTTTATGGTCCAATTCGACAATCAAAGAGATATTGGACTATTTCATAAATGAATGACCATGGTTTTTGGGAAGGGAGGGTCTTTTTGTCATTCCATGGTTTCTATATTTGATGCCACAAAAATGGCGGTTACGAAGATGTCGATATGTGTAAGGTTGCATAATCTCCCACTTCCTTTTTGGCACCATCAAGATTTAGAAGGCATTGGAAATTCATTGGGAAGATTTCTAAAGGTGGGTTGAGAAAGAATGGACAAATGTATCTTTATTTTTTCCTGCATATGTGTGGAGATAGACATAAGAAAATGCCTACTAGATCTCATCCATCTGACTCATCAAGATTTCAGGTGGACAGAATGGCTAGAATTTGAAAATATTGCATTTAGGTGCTAGTTCTCGCATCAAACAGGGCATCTCCAGAACTCATGCCCTCAAGCGAAAAAAAAGGACAGAGAAGATCACAAAATCCAAAGGGATGACAATTTTTAGGTCCACCTTCTTCAGATGACGTAGATGAAGAAATGGATGAGAGTATTGAATAACCAAAAACACAAAATCAACAAGGTTCCCAAGTGGAGGAGGGAGAAGAGAAGTAGAAGGATCCTGCTAAACATGTTGAAAAAGCCACCATAATGATCGAACCTCTAAGAAATTGACCTAAGGTAACCAACAACATCCAGGGAGGAATAGAGATCATAGTAGCAAAAGGTAGAGTTCCCATTTTAGAAGGAAGTAGGGGGCATAAAGTGAACCCATATATTTGAGAGTTCAGATTCAGACAAAGAAGTTCCCTTGAAGGTGGAAAACGTTCAATTGGAAATAATATCAGTGGCTCTTAATCAAGGAGTTTGGCAAAAGTGGAAAAAAAGAAAAGAAAAAATAAAAAACCAATTGATTATTTTCACGCTTAGCCATGGCAATATTATGTAATTTTTTATTTTTTTATTTTTGTTATTTTGGCTGAAAAGTAATCTAATCAATCTTTAAGGGATCTAAAAATGATTTCTGTCTTTCTTTCAAATTTATAAAATTATGAGTTTTTCTTAAAAAAAATAAAAAAAAGTAATTTCTATTTTAATAAAATTAATAATTCTTACTTTGATGAAATTAATAATTTTTGTTTGAAAAAATTAAAACCATTATAAAAAAATTATAATTCTTATATCAATAATATCAATCATTTAAGTTGTGAAAAAAATTAATAATCCTTCTTTAATAAAATTCATACAATAACAAGATTTATTAAAAGTTGTCTTGAAATAATTATAAATAGAGATAACATCATTAATATTTATTTAAAAAAAAAATGTATTGACCGAGTTAATTAACATTACTCAATCTTTATTTAAAAAAATAAATATAATATGACTATTAAAAGTTAACTTAAAATAATTATAATGGAGTTAACATCATTAAATCCTTATTTATAATGCACATTGAGTTCATTAACGTCATGCTTGATCGGAAACCTTAGAGACTTTATGGATTTCCCATATTCAAGTCGTAGATGGTGGAATGATTTTGTATTCTGAATATTCAAAGATCCTTCATCCTCAAATAGATGAGACAAGCTAGATTGCTTTTCCACTACACCAATTAAATTGGAAAATATAGTTTTTACTTGTATTGAATGTGTTGCATTTTAAGTATAGGAACCTATTACTAGTGTTGAGGTTCAATCTATTGAGAGATTCTCTCAAACTAGTTAGTTTTGTAGATTGGTGTCGTTGAGATATTCAAGATTGTATGTCCAAAATAGACTAACTATCGTGAGACATAACTTCTTGTATTTATATTGTATTATTATTTTGATGTGGATATAATTGTTTGTGTGGGTTATGCAAATTTAATTTCGTATTAGAGCCCATAAGGGCTTCGGCCTTGGCCCCTCCGAGGCCAAGGGAAATTGAGGAAATGGAACGAATACTTTAGTGTTTTTTAATTTGAGTTTAATTGTCCATAAGAGAAACTTTTGGTGTGGACGACCAAAGCTATTAAGCATCAGGAGAGTCATGTTGTCTGTAAGGGATATAAACTATGGAATTCTAAGTTGCTATGGAATTCTAAGCTGCTATGGAATTCTTGAGTATTGATACCAAAATGGATTTCTTTGTCATCATTCTTATTTTCCATCATCAAATTTATGAATCTTAGGAAAGGGTCAGTTGGAGCTGCCTATAGTGCATCGAGCATGCAACCACTTAGTAGTTTGAGTACCTATCCTGTTTTGAGGGTTGGACTAGTTGGATTAAACCAGATTCTCTACACTGAAAGAGCCACACTAAAAGTAGTGTGTCAATGAGTACAGATCACTGATAGTGGTAATGTGTTATGGTAGAATAAATTTGTGTGAAGAAATACGGAGGATTTAGACTATAAGCCTCTCCCTCTATGGCATCCACCTTAGAATGGGAAATTGATGCATTGAAGATGATAAAGAAAATTGGTCTGCATGGTGATTGTTATTAATTCATCTTGTAGTTTAGGTAAATTGAAAACCAGGGTCCCTCTAATGCAACTCGTGTCTGAAGTCAAGCCCAACTACCTAGAAATCGACATCAATAACAATTGGAGCATGTGTTGATAGGTGATGTTCATGGCGAGTTGCACTACATTATTCATCTACTACAAACCAAGGAGCCATTGTCTCGCAGTTGATTTTGTGTTTTCAATGGGATTGTCGTGGGAGGTATGAAGATTAATGGGTTGCTTCGATTATAATAAATAGCTTTTAGGACCAATGAATCATCTAGGAGAGTTTTTTTTTCAATAATCCATGGATATATAAATCATAAATGTGACCTAAAAAAATAAATCCAACAATAATGTTTTTTTTGGGAAGTAGGTCGATCGTCCATGTGTTTGTCTTTGTAGTGAGAAAATAGAAATTCAATTGTTTGTTTGGAAGCATGATTATCTATGCATGTTTGGGTAAATGCATTTTTTTATGGTGAAATTATATTGGAATTAAAATCAACATACATATTTAGATTAACCACCTCAATATGAAGTTATTTTGTTAGAATTGGCTACCTTAACAAATGACAGGAAAGTATGGAGATCCAAGATTAGTATCAATAATGTAGATGAAAAATTTCATGACATAGCGAAGAGCTATTTGAATTTTTGTCCAAGGATAGTAGGTGATGGAGGTTGTAGCAGAGATAATGCTTTTGAAAGTAATATGTAAGCAATATGTATTGGTTATGGCAACAACAACAAGAGATTTTGAATAAGGGTAGACAACAAAGCTAAAAAAAATTTTGTGTGTGAAATAATAAAGAAGACCTAATATTATATTGTAATGTGAATAAAAAATGTATTTTTTTTTTCACTACTGGTTCACGGATACCCATGGTCAGTGGTACCCATGGTCAGTGGGTCCACTATGTCCACGATCGAACAACGCTAGGGTGGACCCCACCCAAAGGGGGTCACACCCCTTGGCCTATTTACTGACTTGACCCCAAGAGCTTTCGGGTTTCGACCCTGTGACCTCCCATTGGCGAAGCCCCGGCTTGACCAATTGAGCTAACCCTTGGGGCTTCAATAAAAAATGTATTATTAAGAAAGTGTAATGTTTTGTAATGGTCCTTGGAAGTTATGTACTTGGTGACTCCAGAAGTTGGTGTGTGTATTGTACCCAAGTCACTGGTGATGTGAGCTTTATAAGGCGTGTGTACCCCCATGAAGTTCGTGGTAATCTTAAAACCACTTTGTAGTGCAAGTTTTGGGTAAGCCAAAAGCCACTTGTCAGAGTGAAGTGGATAGGGATTAATGTAGCATGGCTTAGGGTTAGAAAAGAAAACCCTAGCCATGGTTTAGGGTCAACCAGCAAAACCCTGGGCATGGTTTATGGTAAGCTGATAAAACCTAAGGTGATAATGATGGAGTGGGAGTTTCATTTATTGGTACATGTATGCATATATAATGGGTGATTGAACCACGTACAAGAAGGAAATCCTAGTAGACTGGTAGTTGTTGTGGTTGGTACCCATGCATTTCGGTAGATTGTTTTTCCTTTATATGAACGCTGACATATTATTTTTTATCATGTTTGTAAACACTAGGACAACAACTAGAATTTGCTGATTGAGATGGAGACAAATAGTCTTTTTTTTTTTGGTAGGTAAGCACCCACGGGGGATTTGAACCAGTGACCTATCACAAGGAGTGGCTTAACAGTACACCCATTCACTATCAATCCAAAGCCCCATGGGTAACAAATAATCATGAAGGGGAAGGGGGCTGGAAAATAAAATCCCTAATTATCTTAGTTGTATTTCATTATACGTATAGGATTTTGTTACTAGTGTTTGGGAGTTTGTTGAGGTCTAGTCAGTTGAGAGATTCTCTCCAACTAGTTAGCTTCCTAGATTGGTGTGTGGTTGAGATATTCAATATTGTTTGTCCAAGATAGATTAGTTACTGCGAGACGTAACTTATCGAATTTATATTGTATTATTATTTTGACGTGAATATAATTTTTTGTGTGGCTTATGCAAATTTAATTTTTGGGACTGTCAAAACTTCTGCTAGCATATTTCCTCATAATTTCCTTCCATGACATTCTAACATGAATGAGTCAACACCAAATTTTTTTTCCAGTCAATACAATTTATTACTTGACCGAATCAATCATTGGATGAGTATTTCCATTATATAAAGAGGCACTTTTTTATTGAACTTATCTCAATTCTATTTCTTTTAGAATATCTCAAATGGATGGACCATTGCAATGTCAAACAATTGACCTTGCTGCTATTCAGAAATCTACAATCAAAATAAAGATGATTTGTGTCCTTCTAGGTAATAGGGTTAGGGGTTAAGTTTTAGGTTAAAATAAATGAAATAAAAGAGATATGTTGAGTACTAATGGATGTTATTCAAACAATTCACCTTTCATTTTGTATTTGTGAGATGTATAGAAACTAAAAATATAATTTAGCTTTGGGCCCTTTAAAATCTGTATAGATCCAATTGAGATGAACACATGGTAATGATATATAAGGCATGCAATATTCATTCCATGCAGGAGAGCCCTGGCCCTAAATGGAACTGTGCCTATAAAAACACCCAATCCCTATATTTGGCATCTTCTTCACTAAGATTGGGCAAAGCTTTAATTCCACATTAATATTGAAATCCTATTACACGATTGAATTTCTCTACTAATTTTTAAATTAGGGTGGCCTCTTAGATTGAGGCATGATTTATTTCTATGAATGGGGATTCCATGGTGATGGATCATTGGAGTGGTTGTAATATTAGTGGTGGAATTCTTATTGGTGATTTTCTCATATACTTGTATCAAACACTCATTTCATGTTGTACAACATCCCCGTTTTTTTGGAGCATTTTTTTGATACTTTAAATCTTTTTATTTATAAAGTATGTAGATTTTTTTATTTTTCAAATGTTGTTTTTTAAACCATTTTCAAGTTGTCTTATTTATTTTTCACTCATAAATATTAGTTTTTAAAGTGTTTTTCAAGTTTGTTTGTTTCTTTCTTTGTATTTTTCTCACTTCTTTTTTTCTTGTTTTTTTGTAGTGAGTTTTTTTTTCTTCACAATGTTAAAAAAAAATAGCTTATATTTGAAATTATTGAAAATTTTATATATTTTAAATTTTAATTAATTAGAATGCATATTTTTAAATATAGTGAAATAATGATTAACACTTTATCTTTACTTCAATACACAAAAAAATAATTGGTCACCGGGAAACATTAATTTTAAACATTTGAAAAAAATTAATTTGAATATAGATATAATTAAAAAAAGTGATTTTGTGTGCTTTTTTCCCTAAAAAAGGCATGCCAAATAAAGATTTTTCTGGAGAAAATGAAAGAAAATGAGCAAAAAAAAAAAAGTTAATTTTTTTTTTCTTCTTTTTAACTTCATTCATTTGATGTTAAAGAATGATAATATGTAATTTTTTCAAAAAAATAAATGATTCACATAAAAATTTAAGTTAAAGTAATATAATAAATCATAAAACAACAATAAATGGATACTTATTGTTATTATAAAATATGAAAGTCAAAACATTACAAATATAAATTATTAACAATTTCGAAAATTGAGCTTCTTTTTCAAGCGCACACACACACACACACACACACACACACACACACACACACACACACATATATATATAACTAAAAAGAGTATTTGTATTATATATACCTACACGTAGATTACAAAAAATACATTAGGAAATACATAACAACTTTTTCAAAATTTCTATCATTTTTCTCTTATCCAAGAGATATGCAAAAATTTCTTAAGGAGCATACTGTTGAGTGACAAAAATGGGGTTCCTATAGGTTTATACCTTATATAATTTTGCTAACAAAACACAATATTTACAAAACATAAAAATATTTATCAATACAAAGTCCTTGATGACTATGAATTTTGTTTCAATCATAAGGAGCCTGATTGATGACCATGAACCATTACTTTGAGGGGTTAATTTGGATGCTCTTGACCTCCCTATATAACATAAATCTCTTCTAGTTTCCACAAGGCCTCCCATTTTCCAATGAATTGATTTACATTTTTTTGAATTAATTTTTGAGTTATTAATCTCCATTAAGGGATAGTTGATGGCCTAATTTGGACATTGAGGCACAATTATTCCATTTTTAATTTACATTCATCATTAGTGAGTTTGATTATTTATTATGGTCTTGTGATACATGAAAATATGCTATGAATGTATTTTTTTATTTTATGTGCTCTTTCGTGATATTTTCTAGAGATTTTTCCTTCCACATTCAAACTAAGGAGGGACTCTCCCAGGATTGCGAGATCTTTCACCTGATTTTCTTTAGCAGTCAAGAGACCCTGATAAAGACCATGAATCTTTTCTTCATTGTTTTCTATATGAGCAAGTACCCATGAATGCCTAAATAATTCATCATCTTTTGCATTATTTTTTATTTTAAGACCTAGCTTACTAGTGCTATATGTTAAGAATTTATACTTTTTATCCCTTATGCCAATATTCCTCCTCATGTTGAAAATACCATTGATCAAACTCCATATCTTGAATTCTGATTGGAAAAAACTATCATCTTTGAATTCATCATTTACTTTTGACATTTTTCTCACCAATTAGGAATCCTATTTTGTCATATAACATTACTTTCGAAACTATGGAGTAACAATTATCTTATCTCCATCACATTTTTCTTCAAATTCAATTATAATTGGAAAAAACTATCATCTTTGAATGCATCATTTACTTTTTGATTTTTACTTTTGACATTTTTTTTGCCAATCAGAAATCCTATTTTGGCATATAATATTACTTTCAAAACCTTGGAGTAATAATTATCTTATCTCCATCACATCTTTCTTCAAATTCAATATGTATAAATGTGACCTTGTGAATGAAAGTCTGAAACTTCCTATTCTTATTATTTTCATTATAATTCCATGCTAATAACTATGTTTCCACATTACCTAAATCATTATAAGTGATACACTTCATTGTTTGAAAAAGTGCATTGCATTAATTCTTTTCTAGCCTATGCTAAATGGTTTTCCCAAATCCCATATTTTTGTAATCAAAATATTTTGATATTTTAAATGTCTCCTTATTGGGAATCTTAGTTGGACCAACAAGAACCATGTATTCAATTACGTGTTTATATGGATGGTAACTTATCAATATTTTTAAATTATGAACATGCAAGTCATTTGTATTTCTAATTTGGCATTTAGATTTCCCTTTCGTGGGTCTATAAAGTTGTTTGACATTCAACTAAAATGTATGGTTATCATCAACTAAAATTTTCTTTCTCAATTAACTTATAATAACTTTTTTTTGGTTAACAATACCATCCTCTAAATCAACACCCAATATTATGATTTCCTTGTTATCTTTGGAAATTTCACTATGGTCTTTAATAAAACCATTTTTTTTTTCAAAATGATCCGTGACATTTGATTTCTTTCTCTTATTATTAAAAGCATTTTATTCTAAACTAACAATATGATCATAAAAAGATGAGATAGAAACATCATTGGATATACTTTTTTTTTTATGTTTTTAGGTTATTATAGCTCTTCCTCTTTTCAATAAAAAGAATAATAACCTCATTGTAACATTTCTATTTTTAGATTGATGCTTTCTATTCCTTCATTCTTGATTATGTATATCTACTCTTGTACTTTTAAGTTCTATTGCTCTTCATTTTTTTCCTTTTGCTTTATGAATATGAAAATCACTTAAATGATATATGCGTTTATATAATAAAATCGTCTTTCGAACATAATTAAAATTATCATAACAAAACCCTATCAAAATAAAATATAACATTTTAATGATAAACAAATTTAAAAAAATAATAATAACCTAAAATAATACATAATAAAAAATATAAATAAAAAAGCTTACATTTCCTTTCTGCGTGTTTTCCTTGACACTTACACAAATCTCTGTACCAAACATATGCCATGAGACTATTTTAAGAATCTAATCATTTCCTTGTTAATGGTCAAACTCAACACAATACAAATATATCTATTTTGCATTGTTGCTTTTTTTTTATCCGTGACAACCCCTGAAAAATCCAGGCTAATTATATTTTCTTTGTTTATCTCGTACAAACTGTGAGATTTCCAAGGTGACATTTTCCATTTTCTAATATTCTTCATTGATTTTGAGAGTTCAGTTAATGGGAGACATTTTCCATTTTCTAATATTCTTCATTAATTTTGAGAGTTCAGTTAATGGGCTTCCACGGTACGTGTTAGCTGCCTTTTATTGAGCAACATTCATAAAGGGTCTAGATGTAATTTTAGATGTGGTAATTACACTTCTTGAAATATTTATATATACCTTCTTTGATGCTATTTCTTTAAATGAAAGCAAATTATATATTTTCATTTTATAATCTTAATTAATGCATTTTTATTATATTAAATTTATATATATTATATATATATATATATAAATTTGTAATCTTTTTTATAATAAATGTATCTAAACACTAATAATATTATTTTTTTATATGTATAAAAATTTAATTTAAAAATATTTTAAAAATAAAAATGAGATAAATAAATAAATAAGATAGTTGAATATTAAATTGAGAAAGTCATCTCCACTTGACAAAATGACCACTTGAAAGAATGCCTAAGGCAATATATTTTCTATTTCTCTTCAAAAACTTGAAACTTAAAATAATGCTCGTCCCTATTAAAATTTTACTTTAAGAATGACTTACATCTTTATTTATAAACAACTTTGAAAAAAAATTTAACCTAGGAAAAAAAGATTTACAAAATAAATACTTTTATTTACTTTTCAACTTATTTTTCTTAAATAGTAAAGATTTATTTGTTATGAAACTAGCTAAAGAAAATATAGAAAAGATAGATCAACACCTTAGAATTCAGCCTCTTCGAGGGGGCAACCTCCTTTACATTACATAAATGAACAATTCTTGGATGATACAAATGAAAAGACCTCCTTTCTATATATAGGAGTCTAAGGGGTCAAAACATAATCAGAGCCGACATAACAATAATAATGTAAGGGCACAATAATAACAATAGTGGGCTTCTATGGGGCACAATAGTAACAATATGGGCACTACATGGGTACATCAATAATAAGTGGGTTG